>PVLD010026897.1:0-21511 GCA_004027595.1 Dinomys branickii
TTGTTATTATTTATTTTTTAAGGCACAGAAAATTGTCCAAATATTAGTACATATATTACAGATTTGTGGATAGACTACAATAGATGTGGTGTTTCTCTAAGGAGTTCATAAAGACATGGTTTAACTTGGCAGGGTGTAATCCAATTTCTTGGGTGTGATTATGGATGGATTTTATTTGTACTTCCATACCAGTGGTTTGTTTATATTGTAAAACTATAACTCAGGTATTTTTGGCTTAACTCAAATATTCTCTGTATCTCACAAAAAAATGTTAGATGCAGCCTTCCTTGAAAAGATCTTTCAAATGTTGCCAGACTGTTTCAGAAACAGAAATTAGTTATCCCTGATAATAATGGCCAGGGAGAGAAAAATTGAGATCTTTGAAATAATGAAGCCATTTCAGTTAGTTTCAGCCTCTGAGACTGTTGTTCACAGGCCCGGGAGCTGCAGCCTTTGGGTTGTGGCTCCTTCCTTTCCTTTTAGCAGCCTGAGCTCTGAGCTCATCCTCAGTAATGGTGAGGACCAGGAACAGTGAGTGATAAGACAAAGAAGACTCTGACTTTTGACTTAGATTATTTGAAACTAAATAATTAACATCAAAATAATGAGTTGACTGCCTTTCTCATGCTGAGTTCTACTCTTAATCCAAAGGTATCTTTTCTTTCGCATTTTACCCTGTCTTAATTATAGCGGCCTATGTAAATATTTGGGGTTTGGGTAGAATGAAGAATGAAGATAGAACAAGGATTAGAAAGAACATGCACTTAAAAAATTAGCTTTCAGAAAGTTTAAAAAATATGTTAAATGCAACTCCCATTGCTGTTCCTACTTGTGTACAGAGTTTTGGTTTGGTTTTGTGTCCTTTCCTGGGGGATAGTCCTTAACAGTGTGTGTCTTTCTTTTCAGCTACTAAGTCAGGATTGTTGCCTCCACCACCTGCACTTCCTCCGAGACCTTGCCCATCACAGGTAGGAACCGGATTGGATTTTTGTCTGCTGTTTGGTAGGCTAGCTGTGTTATCACTTGCAAGGGCTGATCGGCACAGATCTGGTTTGTCAGATTCCCAAGATAATAACTGGATGAAAAAATCGGAGCTGTATGAAGAAAGAAAGAAAGAAAGAATAGTTTCTTCTCATTCAGTTGGCCCCCCAGCCTCATGTGAAGGAAAGGTTCCTCAGAAAGCTACCAAGCAAGCATAGTAGCTTGCTTGGTACTAGCAGATTGTTGATGACTGAGTTCTGGATGTAGTTTTCTTTATCTTTTTGACAGTACTGGGGATTGAATCCATGGCATTCACACTGAGTTACATCCCAGCCACCTCACCCCAACTCCTTTTACTTTGAGATAGGCTGTTATGGCTTGTGTCTAGATGTCCCCCCATAGCCTCATGTCATACGTGGGCCTTTTTCAGAGGTGACTGGAACTAGAGTGTGTGATGCTGGGATTGATTAATGGTGCAATGCTAGGCTCAAGGGCACTAGGATTAAAGTGTATGAGTGCTACCCACCATAAGTAGCCTGGATGAAATATGAGGGAAAGAAAGAGCTATGATCATCCCTGCTTGCTTTGCTGCCTTCTGCCTGCCATGAACTGTTCTCTGTGACACTGCCTTGCCTTAGAGCCAGACGATTATGGTCTGAAACCTCTACAAACTGTGAGTTAAATAAACCTTTCCTCCCTTAACTTTGAGTGCCAGATATTTTGTCTCAGCAACAAAAAAAGTAACTAAGACACAGGATCTTGCTAAGTTACCCAGGCTGGGCTCAAACTTGGGATCCTTTGGCTTAAATTCTCAGAGTACTAGGATTACAAGTGTGTGCCATTGCGCCCCTCGGTATGTAGTTTTCGTACAGATAGAGGAATAGCAAGGGTGTCTGTCCAATTGGTGGGGGGCATGGTTGTATTTAGTACATGCAGTCTGGGTGACTATATTTTCACTAGCATTTTAGGAGCTCTGTTGGTTCCATAGAAACTAAAAATTAGTTGGTTGTCAACATGGGGATAGTATTGTGGCTTGAGCCTGTGGTGCTTTCTTTAGGGTGGTGTTTGTTGATAAGTTGAAACAGCAAGAGTGGGAAAGTGTCACTAAAATCTGTTTCACCTGTAAACTAATTTTGCCTTATGTGCTACTATGTGAGAAGCAGCAAATGTGTGGATTGTGGTATACAATGCTACAGAACTTAAATTTCTTTAATTGTTTGCTGAAGAAACTTTTGGTAGAAAATGTAGGAGAATCTCTCTGCAGACAGTTGCAATGTCTGCTTCATTGCTCTGGGTGGTTCAGAGCAATGCCTTTCCATATGGTGCACCTTAGGAACAAGTCACTGAAGCCACTTTCAGTGTTTGCTTGTCCTGTCAGACAGTTGGTTGGTCTTTAGCATCCACTCAACCATGAGATGCAGATACCATGAAGTGTGGCCTCCTACTTCAGTTTGAAGGGTACTGAATAGCTCAGTTCTTCTTGACCTGCATATATACAAGTAAGAACTCCTTTTCCAGAATCCAGCATTGGCTTTCAGAGATAGTGATCATTTAATAAATGAGTATTGAGTCCCTTCTGTTTTTCTAAGGCCAAACCTTAGTTCCACTCTGAGCCTTTCCTTGGTTATAATTTCTGCTCATTCAAGATTATTAGTTATGTTAATTGTGAGTCTGCAGTACACTGGGCAATCAGTGCATAATTTAATCTTCACAAAACCTTATGAAGTAAGATACTAATATTCTTTTCTTACAGAGAAGGAAATTGGAACATACAGGGGTTAAGCCAGTCCCTCAAGGGGCATAGCTAGTGAGTAGTAGGACTAAGCTTCCTAACTACAGTCTTTAGGCTTCTCCTCTCCGCATCACTGGAATCTAACTGTCAATATCTACAGCAATAGAGAAGATCCACTGAATTTGTAACTGAGATATCAGCTATGTGAAAGCACCTAGATCAGTGGTGGCAAACCTATGGTATGCATGGTTTTGTTTTTATTTTAAGACAGAAGGTGTTAATCTATGAGTTAGTTTTTCTAAACTAAAACCTCACTATTCAGGTTTAATTGCAGTGTTGGCACTTTGCGATAAATAAGTAGGTTTTGGGTTGCAGTTTGGACACTTGTCTCTAAAAGGTTTGCCATCACTGACCTAAATGGACCTAGATGCATTGAGGCCCCTGGTTTGTAATGACAGCAAACTTGGTCTTGCTGATGACAAAATTAGCAGGCATTGCGGGGAGCTTATCTGCCAGCTGCTGGTTTCAAGCCTTGGCTTGAGAGCCACTTGGATAAATGTGCGGAAGACCTGTCCCAAAGGGCTTTTGTAACCAACCTTCTTATCTTTCTTTCCCCTATTGCACAAATGACAATAGGTACAAATGTGCTGCTGCTATCAGTGGTCCTCATCTGAGCTGCTTGAGGTGGGCTTCCTGCTTGCTTTGGGGCTCTAGTGACTGCGGATCTGACAGGGAGACTGGGAAATCTGAAGTCACTGTTAATGAATGAGTCTGCCTCTTTGTCTACCAGATTTCCTAGCACAGTGTGAACACTGACTTCAGCACTCAGTCCAAGCCTCTAGCTCGCTGCCTAACTATGGAGCTTTCATACTACAGGAACAGGTGTGTGGGACATGAGGGCAGAAAATCGCTAGGCCCTTTTCCTCCTCTTATTTTTCCTTTTGTCCTCTTTAACTGGGGCACATATATGGAGTCCAGATAGTAAACATGTGGTTATATTTAGTGTCTGAGCCATGGAAAATTCCTAGTATTGACTCTAGGAGAATCATACTGACCATCTGTATGAGATACCAGAGTCTTTCCCAAACTTGTTATGAAACAGTTTCTGGGAGATGTTAACAGGGTCCTGGGGTTAGACAAATTTGTGGCCTCCTGGCCTTTACCCTCTCTGAGAGATTTATAGTTCATATGAGTCTTGTAAAGGCTACCCTACAGCAAAACAAAAGGAAACCTGGTTACTATTGTTAACCCTGGCAATTTTGTAGCTTGTATGACTGTTCATGTTTTTATTTATAAAATACCTACTAATATTCTGAGGGCTTAGTGGTTTGGAAACGCTATTAGTGTACCAGCCTAAAGGTATTTCTAAGAGTGTTCTTATTCAGTCTTACCTGCCAACTCATTTCTACATTGTGTGATTAAAGTTAAATTTTATAGTTTCTCTAGAAAAGTTGAAAATGAAAGTTTACTCTACATTAGCTTGGGATTTCAAATTGTCACATTTTCTTCCTTACTTTTCTGTTCCTTCTTGTTTATTCTCTCATGAGGTTACCTCTACCATCTCACAGCAAATTTGATTACAGAGCACTTCAACACTCTGATTTTTCTTTTGCTCTGTTTTTAAAAATGTACCTTGCTGTATATAGGCCATCACGCTTTTGAATATACATGTGGCTGTATCTACAGAGACATCTTTAGTGGGGCTTAGATTGCAGTACCATCACCAGGAGCCCTAGGGAGAAACCAGAGAGTCTGGGGCAGTTAAAGTCATTACACTTTATTAGTAGATCTGGAGGAGATTAAAATTGAGTTTGTGGGTTATTTTTGGGTTTAAAATTTTCATGCTATTTAACTTGATACATAGGAAAGACTAGGTTGTAATAAATAAGAAAATGTTCCCTACAAAGGAATGCTATTTTAAAAACTATGTGGCCAGTCAATAGTGATATGTTTTCAAGTTCTAAGTACCCCTATGTCAGATAAATGAGCTTATACATTCACATATGTATCTACATACAATAAAATATGTGTAATTTTATCAAGTCAGAGAAATGAGGTATAGGTTTTCAGCAAAAGATGCATTTTAGCTGGCTATACCAAACATCGCTGTGATATGAACATCTGGATTAAGTTATACAAATGGAGCCCCAAAGTTAGGAAAAGGAAGAAATGTTAACAGCCGGATCTTTTGTTTTTCATAGTGCAGGTAACTTCAAGAAGGACCAAATGAATATCTAAAAAAAAAAATCAAATGATTCAGATTCCATATTTTCCTATGGGAAGACTAGAAACCAGGCCATGGTCTTTTGACTCAGGTCAGAAGAGGTGATTTTTAAAAAAAGACTGATTCATTACATAAAAAATAAAAAAGCAATTAGAGTGAACTGTTTCAAATGGAATGGTGGTAAGGTGAGAATTAAACTTATTAGCTCACTGTGTGCATATCAATTGAGTAAAATGCCGTCTACAGAGTTTGTGCTTGACTTGCTGACTTCCTTTAATAGCATTGATCTCATGCCTAATTTCTGTAGCAATTATGACAGAGCCATGGCTTTAGTGGAATTATATTTAATAAAGAAAATAATTCAGGGGTGCAAAGTATTATCCTTTAAGTTTTATAGTAGCACCACCCATTGGGGCTTCCTCTAAACTCATGTGCTTAAAATTTTCCTATTTGTAGTACCAGTCGCTCACCTTGTAATAGCATGTGCTTCTCGCTAGCGATATAATGAGCACTAAAGTACCACAAGAGGGTGAAAGCACTGTGGAAGAAGCATCCTGTTATACCTTCCAGCTTAGAGGGACTGAGGAAGTTCATGGAATGGGTGAGATGCCTAGTGGAATGAGACAAGAACCTTTCCTTTTAGATGAGTGAGGGATACAGAGCTTCACTGTAGAGTATAAACCAAATTGAAAGAAACAGACATGCAAGAGGTCCTTGTAATGTTTGAGAAACTACTGGAGATTTGGAAAGCCAGATTTCAGGGGAACAGAGCTTGAGTGTTCTGGAGGTGGCATGGAGGAGCGGACTCCTCCTCTTGACACCCAGTGGTGCCAGAGCTATGCAAGAGAGATAGTCCCCTAAGGGAGTACTCTGTAGTATGCAGCCTAGTTGCCCCTAGCTAGCCTAGTGGTTCTCGCCCTTAGCTGCGCAGTGGAATAATGAGGTAGCTTTAAACCTGTAGAGGCTCAGAAATTTGGACATGAGCTGGTGAGGCCTGACCATTGGGAATTTTCAAAATTTGCCTAGGTGATTCTAAAGTTCAGCCAAAGTTGAGAAGCACTGAATTAAGAGAGTGTTCAGAGTGTTCAGAAAAGAGGTTGAGAAGATCAGCGATTTTGTTGATGTTAGCTCTAAGTTGTTAGAGGGCCTAGTGGAAGTGGACAGCTGGGAAACCAGGGGTCAGCTTATGGATGTACCCAGACCCATGGGGACAAGAATCCAGATCACGAGGAATTGTGCGATGATTGATATGAACAGGGAGAAGGGGCCTGATAGGAAGCTCCTGTGGGAAGGACTAGTCACGGTGTATCTCAGGACATGTGTGTACTGATGAGATGCTATCCACAAACACAGATGACCTGCAAAGGTGATGTTGTAATCAGGGTTTGCAAGGCAGACAATTTAATGCAGGACACATAATTTATAAGATTACTTTATAACACTCCCCCAGTCAAATGTAATGTAAAAGAGTGCGGGAGATATGACTAGAATTAAAAAAAAAATCATTCAGAGCTTTGCCAGGATAAATGACCTTTGGAAGCCACTTTCTATTTTTTAAAAAAATTACGAAAAAATAAAATTTCATAAATAATAAGAGAATAACAATAGTTACTACACTGTGTATTGTTATCTTCAAAGTAGTTACTCAGAGTACAAAGCATAAACCAAGAAGATTCTTATAAAAAAGAAACAGATAATAACACAAATATTTCTTTTAGAGACTATGCTCTCAAAAACTGGGATAAGAGTGGATGTGGTTGTATATACCTGTTGTTCCAGCTACTCAAGGGGCTGAAGCAGGAGGATTGCAAATTCAAAGCCAGACTTAGCAGTTTAGCAAGACCTTGCCTGAAAATAAAATTTTAAAAAGGGCTGGGCATATTGCTCAGTGGTAAAGCCAACTTTGAGGCCCTGAGTTGAATTCAAAGTGATGAAAAAAAAATTAGGATAAGGCATTAACATTGGATAATGACATAGTTGAGATGACTCTAGTAATTGTGAGGTTCAAATAAACAATTTACTGTCATCTAATAGTTGTTTTGCCCATGTTCTCTGGATAGTAACTGCTTCCAGGTTTCACTCTTAAATATAGTTTTACTCTGTACAGAATTTTAGACCCAAGGTCATTTTCCCTTAGCATTTTGAATGCATAACTTCTGTCTTTTGTGGAATTTATTGCTATTGCCATGGCCACTGCTCCTGTTGAGGAGTATACTGTCTATCCATTTTTGGTTGTTTTGAAGCAACTATATCTTTAGGGTGGCTTTTGAAATTAGATTTTTGATGTTCTGTTTCAATGTTACTATGCTGTGTCTTGGCATAGATTTAAATATATTTATTCCAGGTGACACTTGGTGTACATTTTCCATATAGAAAATTAAATGTTTAATTTTAGAACATTCTTAGTCATAGTTCTATGGAGTTTTTGTCTCTACTTATTTCTTATCTTTTCTTCTTGAACTCCAAATTGGCTATATTTTTCTATGTCAACACATCTTTTATTTCTAGTAATAGCTTTTTAAATCTTTTTATGTTGTGATCATTTTGGGGTGGCCCAGGGTGAAACCTTTATCTTCTGAATTAATAATTCTCTCTATAACTATGTATAGCCTATAAGTTTTCTATTTTTTAAAAAAACTGTTATCATTATTTTTTGATTCTTAGTTTTATAATCTATTCTTTTCAATCTGTTCTTGTTTCACTTTTCCCTGTTTTTGTTTTATATAGTCCTTAATTTTGAGAATTCTAAATATACTTATGTATTTTAAAGTTATTTTTGACTTTTTCTGTTTTCTTTTTTGTCAGGAGTTGATTTATCTTTTTTTGGTAGTTCTAGTGTTAGGTTTCGTCTGCTATGCTGTTTATGGAAGTTTGCTTTGCAGGCTGACTTTGAAATGGAGCTTGCATTTCATTTTCAGTTCTTTGAGCTCTTCTTCCCTTTTCAGCAGTTTGGTGGCTGTCTCTGCCAGCTGTCCTCCACAACCCCAACATCCATAACTTTCAGTCTAAAGCCAATTCTTTTCCTTGAGGTATAGTACTTCCATCTGGTATGGATGTCAGAATTCTCAAAGATGACATGAGATATTGGCTAAGCCCTAGACCACAGTGTGATGTTACACATGTGCTCCTTGACTTACAGTGGAGTTATAACCTAATACACCCATTATAAATTGAAAATAGTATCAGTCAAAATATATTTGATACACCCAACCCACTGAACATGGTAGCATTGCCCATCCCACATTAAATGTGTACAGAATTTTTATAGTAGCCTACAGCTGGGCAAAATTACCTAACACAAAACCTATTTTATATGTTGAAGCGTTTAATATCCCATTTAACTTACTGAGTACTATACTGAAAATGAAAAACAGAATGGTTGTATGGGATATGCCTTTACACCCTCATACAGTTGAATCATAAGTTCAACTATTACAAGTCAGATACTGTCCATATATACTTCCTGTTCTTTTCCAAAGTTGAAAGCCCTGAGTACCTTCACAGGCTTCCTCCTGGTTTTTTTATTTTAAAAGTAGCAGAGCGTACCACCTTAGTCCAGCCTCAGGAATGATCTTGGTACCAATTCCTGCCTCATATAGGGAATATTAATGCCTGTTACTTTGCTGTATAGGAGCTTTCAGCTACCTCTATCTGCTTCTAAATTCTTGGCCTGGACTAGTGGTCAGGAACCTTACTTTGCCTCTAAATGTATCAAAGTCTTTTTAATTTTAATGCTTTCACATCAATCATTAGATGTCATTTTATGGAAGAGGGTGGTGAAGTTCAGAGATTAGAAGTGAGCTATTTAGAGTCTTAACAGCTAGTAAGTGACAAAGCTTTCTCTTCTATAAGAGGAGACCTAGAAAATGTTTCTAGGGAAGTGCTAGGAATTTAATGATGAATGTTTAGGAAGAGAGAAAGAAACCCACGTTGTAAAAATTAGCTGTAGATCTGTAAGAAAAAGTTAATGAGAATTTCCAGTCTCTGTGCTCAATTTTCTAAGTGTGAACTCTTTCCCACATTAATCTAAAATGCTTATTTTCCCAGTGCAGATTTAAGTTCATCTTGCCCAAAACAGCCTTTGATTTAGATCTGAGGTATAAATTTTTTATAGCAAAGGTCAAGTGTAGCCCTTATTCTGTCTTCACAAAGGGAACAAAAAGAAACCTTTTGCATAATAAATAGTTATTTTATGCATTTCAGTATTGATTTTAAAGGTATACAAACTAAAGACCTTCTGTAATTTTTTCATTTATTTTAATCATTTATGCAAAGGAATGCTTACGTGCCAGATACTCTTCTGAGTGCTTTACAAATGTTGTCATTCAGTCCTCATCATGGACATGTGCTATAGGCTCTATTGCTATGCTTATTTTTCAGATAAGTGAGGCAAGAGAACTTCAGTAACTTTGTCAAGGTCATGTACCAATAGCAAGTAAGAGTTAAGGTTATTATTCTAACCCTGTTGTCCAACCTGAGTATCAGCTCCTACTATATGCTATGCTGTGAATCTGTGTGTCAGAATTATTTTTTAACAACATTATCTTTATTAATATATTATCTTTATTAGGAATACATTTTATTTTATAAAGCCTTTTAATAAATTAGCTTTTCCTTACTACTAGTACTTACTTTCTTTCTTAGGTTTCTCCTTCATTATATTATGTTCATAATATTACTGTGTTGTGTAAAGTTTGTTGGCATCATTCCTCTAATAAGTCCATCAGGTAGTAATGGAATGTGCTAACTGTAGGCCCATACTTTCCTAAGAAATCTGCGAGTGCAAAGATTGCGATATGGTCCTTATCCTGTAACTCGTGCATGTTTCCTCAGTCTCTGAAGGCAGTCATGCGTAGCACTGTTCATTCTAGGGTCTGTCATAGTATACTACTTATATATAATTGCATCATTTTCCACGTGTCTCATTTAATCCCATTTCATCATGCTTTATTGGTAAGGATTGTAGGCAATAGCTGGCCACCATGATTCTCCTAAGTAACAAGACAGTGCACTTTCTCCTCATGGGGTCATTTATGGTTGATTTCCATTTTACTTTATTTTTATTTTTTATTTTTTTGTCTTTTTGAGAGAAGGCCTCGCTATGGAGTTCAGGTTGGCCTTGAGCTCACTTTATAGCCCAGGCTGGTCTCGAATTTGCAACAATTCTCCTGCCTCAGCCTCCCAAGTGCTGGGATTACAGGCGTATGCCACCACGCCTGGCTTATGGTTGGTTTCTAGGTCTCTGAGCAATGGAATCCTCTCCTCTGTCCCTTTTGACCCCATACAGTGACAGGAGAATTTGGGAGGAGTGTGTAAGTGGAGAAGGATGAATTGGTGCTCATATATGGAATGATGTTACTGGAAAGGACAGTGGAGGACAACAGGGTTTGGGTTCTGAGAGGAAGTCTGACAGAACAGTGAAGAGCATAGACCTGGGATTTGAATCCTAACTACCTCTTTCTGGCCTTGTGACTTTGGGGAAGGTACTTAGTCTCTTTGTATATCAAATTTTATCATCTGTAAAATGGGCATAGAGGTAGAATCTATTTTCATGGGGTTGTTATGATGATTAAATGAATGAAGAGCTATAGAGCATTTAGCACAGTGCCTGGAACCTGGTGAACCCTCACCAATAGTTGTTATAATACAATCACTAAAAGCCCAGTGAAACAAAGGTAAGTTATATTTGGAAACTATGGAAGACTCCACATAGCTAGAAAATAGTGTGTACAAGCTCAGAATACATATTGGACTGGTTTACTGACCTACTTGGCAGTAGAAGCATTAGTGAGCTTTCCCATCATTAGACACATACTCAATACCCACAATTTAAAGGAAGAAAGGTTTAACTTACCTCATGGTTTCAGGAGCTTCAACACATAATCAGCTGGCTTTAAGTCAGAAATATCATGGTGGAAGTTTGTCACAGAGCAAAGCCACTCAGTTCATGGCATCCAAGAAGCAGAGCAGAGGAACAATGCCAGAGAGGAATGGGCAAGGAACCGTGTATAGTACCCAAGACCACAGCTCTATGATCCACCCGGACATGCCCAGGAGCATACTTTTCTAATCTGTTACATGTTTCTTAATCCATTGAAGTTGACATATCAGGATTAATATTCACAATTGCAACCCTTGTCAACTTCACACCTAAATCTCCTTCAATGATACTTAATCTCCAAATAAAGACAATAGCAAGTTCAAATATTCCACCTAACATAATAAAACTATCCTGTATACACCAGAAACAGAATAATTCCTTCTCCAAAGTCTCAAGAGTTCCAATATTTTTTAAAAGTCCAAGTTTAAGTCTCTTCTGAGATTCAAGGCATTCCAAGAGGGAAGATTATGAGAGTAGAAAAGAATCAGATCAAAACAAGACCGAAGCCCAGCAGGGTAAACATTAAGTCTTACAGTGACATATCTGGTATCTGGAGCATGTGGTGGTAAGAAATGAGTCCCAGAAGGTTTAGTCAGCCCCAGTCTTAAGACCTTGCTTGTTTCAGCTTATATAACCTTTCTCTTGAGCTGGCTCTACTCTCAAGCTGCAGCTTTCCTCAGCAGACATTCATATTTCTTGTATCTTTGGCTTTATTCCCATAGCTTTACACACTATCCTCCCAGGGGCTCTTTGCCTGGCCTCCCTAGACTTTATTTAAAATATGAGCAGAAGCCTTCCTGACCCCAGTACTCTTGTATTCGGCATGGCAGTAAAATCAGCATCACATGGATGATACCAAGGTTGGTTGCCAGCTTTAGCAGTAACCAGGGCCACTTGGACCATGGCTTTAGCAGTTTCTGAGAGCTTGGATAGCTTATCACTGTGAAATGAATTCTAGGGAACTAATTCCATAGGTGACCTTCTTGAGCAGGTTTCCCAAGAGCTCTCATCTCAAGATTTACAGTTTTACACTGTGGAGCTGATGATGGATGATGTCTTGGTGATTCCTTAGATGTTCTCAAGTTCTCTTTCTTCTTGTCCTCATACAAAATTCTTGGTTTCTTTATAATAGTGCTAATCTCTTTAGCAATTATACCTCCTTTCCTCCAAAATTTACAAATTTTTTTTTCTGGGCTGAATTTAAGTTTTTCAAATTTTTGTGCTTTGCCTTTTGCACTTAATTCTCATTATAAATCTGACTAAACGCAACCAGCAGTACCTATGCCCCAGCCTAAATATGGGGCTGTTCTGAAATTTCCTACATCAGATTAGCCTGTCATTGGTAGTCTCAGTCTTCTGCCAGGTCTCAGGACATGGGCAGAATATAGACAACTTTTCTGCTAAAGTGTAACATGCTATATGGCTTGTATTCCAACTGCAATTGGAGTCCTTGTTCCCAGCTGAAACCTCCTGAACCTGGCTTTTACTCTCTACATATACTATCAATATTCTGGTCTTCTGAGCTATGATCAGAATCACCTGTCAAGCTCTGCTAATTGTACTCTAAGGCTTTCTAGCCTGCATCTCCATACCTTTCCATAGTCTTCCCACAACCAGTTCCAAAGGCTTCTAAACCACATGGTCAGGAATAGGCAATGAGCCTACTTTTCTAGTATCAATTTTCTATATTAATCACCTTTCCCATTACTGAGACATAATACTTGACACCCACAACTTAAGGAGGCAAGGTTTATTTTAGCTCATGGTTTTAGGAGAGCCAGTACATGGTTAGCCGGCTCCATGGCAGAAGTATGGTGGAAGTGCATAGCAGTGAAGAGAAAGCAGAGCAGGGGAACAGTGCCGAGGGGAACTGGTAAGGAATCACATATAGTATCCAAGACCCTACCTCCATGATCCACAGAGACACACCCACAAGTTGTCACATCAGGATTAACAGTGTATCCTACAGGCCCACTCCATACCATTGCCTATTTCTATAAATGAAAAAATAGAAGGAGAATTGTTAGACAAGAATTATGCATAGTGCATCTTTCTCTCATGGGGAATACAAGTCTCAAGATAATGCTTCCACAGATCAAAATAATGAAAATGAGAGGAAGAATCAATGGGAAGAAAGATATACTCTCTTTATTAGCCTTGTAACCCACAATCTCCTAATTCATGGATTGTGATGCCTGTGTCTTTAATTTGTGGTTTTTCCTTGAAGACATTTTTCTGACTAAAATGCAGTCTTTTAGACTTTACTAGCAAAACTGGGAGCAAACACTCTTTTTGCAAAAAGCAGCCTCAAAGGCTTGCTGTAGGTAGGCCTTTCCATCTCTGTTTCAAGCATAATTAAAAGAAACAAGTCTTGACCTCACCACAGAAATGTGCCTCAAGGGAGAGGGATGAAAACAAGGCTGCCTAGAAAAAAATGTAGGAAAAGAAATTTTCTCCCTGACCCCCTCCTAATACCCTGCCTCTGCCCAATATATTTTGTAGGAATCACCTACTGATGTGTTGGTAAATCCTCTCTTGAGGGTATATAGGAGAAGCTTCATTTTGTAACCTTTGTTGCTGTTGGTCTTGTAAATACTCCAGTCATGCTGATTGCAATGGCATTGGGAGAGCGATGTGCACCATTAGCTCATAGGTACCAGCATGCTCTGTGTAGTAGGCAGCTTTATTTGTCTCAGAATCCTTTTGTCAGGGTTCTGTGTGCCACGCATCAGAAATTTTTTCTTTTTCTTTCACTTTTTGTTTCAGCTCTGTTCTAGAATGTATTGTTAGAAATGGGGTTATAGTTTTGAAGTTGCTAGAGGTGAAATTTCTTTTATTTACGTTTAACTTGTGCCACTAGGTGGCACTTTAAGGACATTACAGGAAATCGGCTCTACTGGATTTTTAAAAATCTTTTTATTGAGGTATAATAAATGTGGAAAACTGCACATTGACTGTGCAACTCAATTAATTTCCACAAGCTGAACATACACATGTAATCTGTACACAAATCAAGAAGCACAATGTAACTCACACTACAGAACCCCTCTTTGTATTGTTTTCCTATAGCTATTTCCTATTCTTAGGGTTAGCACTAATCCATCAGTATAGCTTCATTTTACTTGTTTTCTACTTGGTATAAATGAACAATGCAGTATATACTTGTGTCTGGCTGCTGTTGCTTCAATAATGTTTGTGTGATTCATCTATATTATTGTATGTAGATCATTGATGTATAATATTCCACAACATGTACAAATACATCACTGTTTCCTGCTATTTATCATACTTGGGTAGTTGCTCAGATTTTGGCAGTGATGAGTAGTGCTTCTTTGAAGATTGATGTACAACCTGTTGAGTGGATGTGTGTTTTAGTTTCTTTTTCGGTATATTTTAGAATAGAATTTCTTGGTCTCAAGGGTAGGTACAGCTTTGTCAGAGTCTGCCAACCAGTTTTACAAAGTGTTTGTACTGATACACTCCAGAGTGGTGATTCTGTTTCAGTTCTGCATCCTCCTCATTGCTGAATGTATTTATGGCTGGTTCCTAGCTCTTTCATAATTTTTATAGCTCCCTTTCTAGTGAGCTATTCCTAATTGAGTTTTTCAAAACTATATTCCTCGGATAGACATAGCTTATGTAGGAAAGGCTGTGGCAACCCTAAAGGGCACATTTCTCATGGTCTCAGTAGTTAGAAAGGATGTTATTCTTTTTTTTTTTTTTTTGCGGTACTGGGGATCGAACTCAGGACCCTGCTCTTGCTAGGCAAGTGCTTATTCCACTGAGCTATATCCCCAGCCCCAAGGATGTTGTTCTCACACTGTCACTAATACAAAATGATGGAACAAAAAGGAAATTCGTAAGATGAGTGTGATACAGTATTCAGGATCTTGAAACCTTTTGAAATGTTTATGTTCTTTTGTTACTCTTGCTAGGCCTATATATAGCAGTGGTGGGGATTAGGAGAGAGGATTTATAAATGCCTTGTCAAGAGATGTCTTTGAATCGTGATGATGATGGGTGCCTCTTTATTTGGGCAAAAGGCTTGCGTAGGTCATCTTTCTTCAACCTTATCTACGGGGAACCTAAGTTTCAAGAGGATTTTACTTTTGGTTACCTTATTGGTGAGTACCATGTTGTAGACTCTGCAAGATGGGGTTATAATATAGCTTTAGGTATGTCATGTAGAAAGAGTGCTCAGATTTAGCTCAGATCTCTATAGATAGAAATTGGAAATAGAAGAGCAAAATCCTGGTCATGGTGAAAACATTTGTTATACCAAAGTAAAGCATCCATAGTCCTGTAGTTATAATAGCAAATCTGTTTCATAGATGTTGTCCATAGTCCAGTGGGGTTCAGGAATGCCCGTGAGTTTCTCCCATGTGACTGCTGAATCCAGGGACTAGTTGTCATTATAATTGCTGATTATCCACTCCCTTTAACGTTGTCCTTGAGCTCCTCTGTCAGTGTTTTCCTGGGCATCCAATGTTCGATAAGACCACCATGGGTGAGGGACACTGGAGACATTCAGTACAAACTGCCAGAGATGTCTGTGCTGAGCTAGCCATGAACGTGTGAAAGGGATTTTATTTTTATAAAATAATCCCCTCCAATATTGACAGTAGTAATATCATGATGTGGATTTTGGATAGTCTGTTTTATGGCATATAATCTAAATTTAAGCCAGCATTTTCTCAGGTTAGGTTTCCATCTGTTTGGCAAGGGGGAAATTGTCCCTTGCATTGAATTGGCTGCTACTTGCAGTAGCAGAAACTATGTCTGGGAAACCTATAATATTTGTTATCCTAATTATAATAGTAGCAGCTATTATTGAATAGTTATTATGTAATTACACTTAGTGCTCTAGATAGATATACTCCTATATATTTTGTTTAATCTTCACAGTGCTCTGAGTTAGGTAGATTATCACAGTTTTAAAGATGAAGAAATTATGGGTCACAGAGGTCAAGTATGAGACTAGCTTATATTGGGCAAGGGTAAAGCCTTGATTTTGTTTAAAAGCCTGTACTCTGTAAGCACTGTGCTGTGACTCCAGTTACCATGGGATGAGTTGTTGACCTCTTGTTTAGTGGTACACAAAACACTGCTGATTGCATTGTTGGCTCATTCTACATGTTGATTAGAGGATCTACTACTTTCTGGTATTTGGTTTAGGTACTGGGAAAATTATAGCAAAGCAAGATACAGACCCCACCTTTCAGATGCTTGCAGTTCAGTTCCATTTTTCTCTTTCACAGGTGACTTGAGTCATGGATTTTGGTATATATTCTTACAGAGAATTTAGTCTTCTGTGCTTGAGACTGGTTGTGGAACAGTGGGGTTTGTTGTGGTCCATGTGATGCTTGGTGTTGGTGTATTTTCATTGCCTAGGTTAGATCTCATAGCTCTCTGGTGTGGTCTTGTCTAGCAGACATGGAGTTCAGGTGAAAATTAGGCACCAGATGACATTAAAAATACTGAGTAGATACTGAGAAGCCTCAATAGGCCGAAGCAGGATTGTTTGCTCAACTCCTTAGAATATAGACACTGCCTTTGTGATCCCTAGTCTTGAAATCCAGCTGTATTCTTTGGTGCTAAAGGAAACTTGAGTTTCTCTTTCTGTTAATAGATCTAAAGTCAGAATGGATCATTTGTCTATTTAAAGACCATCAGTTGCCCCTATGGCCCTCAGAATATGTTCCAAATCCCCACCATGGTTATATATCAGACTCTGGTCAGGTTAACAGAAACTATTACAGTATTTTGTAATGGAAGAGATTACCTCTGGGAATTACTTACAAAGAAGACCAGACGTCCCAGGCTTCTACCTGCTGCAGTGGAGAGAGCAGCACGGGAGGGGGATGGCACTGAGTGCCTGCAGACCAGGTACTGTCTACCCTGCTGCCTTCCTCCAGTTCTAGCCCTCTCCCCTTTCTTTTCCCCACACCTCAAGCTTACTCTACCTGTCCAGATCACAGATTCTATATATATTAGAGTGTCTTTTAAAAACATAGAAATGTGAAGCAGCTACCATTTATTAACTCTCTGTGGATCGGGTATTTGGAAGTGGTGTGGCTGGGTAGTTGTGGCTGTGGGTCTTTCATGAGGTGACTGTCAAGATGTCATCCAGGGTGCAGTCACCTGAAGGCTCAGCTGGGACTGATGGGTCCACTGCTAAAATGGCTGTTGGCAGGAGGCCTTGCTGCCTTGCTACACAGACCCCTTGTTAGGACTGTTTTAGTGTTCTCACAGCACAGCCGCTGGCTTCCCCCAAACAGGCAAAATGTTAGAAAGGCCAGAGGCAGAAGCAGAAAGACCATAGACCAAAGACCACAGTAACATGCTTCAAGTCTCCTCTTCTGGGAGCATGTTACAGTGTCTCAGGTCCTAGCAGCAGAGCCTGAGATGAGGATTGAGAGTGATTGGTTGATAGAGTCTATTTTAAGAAAAAGCCCGAGAGGAGCGTGAAGCAAAGACGGGAATGGGAAGAGCAAAGCAATGGTGGGGTCTTGGTAAAGCTGAGCCTTAGCCTGATCACTTGGGGAGGATTCTGGTACATACACTTTATCACAGAGTTATCCTCCTTAGAGGCAAGGAAGTGGCTTTTTACATTTTACAAATTAGTCAGTGTCTATGTGCTCTTGGGGTCAGGGTTGGACAGCGGGCTCCCATCAGTGGAGGATGGTTCTTTAGAGAAAAGAGCAGCTATGCATCTGTAGTAGCCAACACTTTCACAGCTGGTGAATGGCTGTGCCAGCCAGGTAAAGGTAATCTGAGTGGGAACACCACGACACCCACAATGGCTGACTTCTACCTGCTTATGTCCCATTTACCATGATCCCAACACTTCAGAGATACAGAGTAAACACCTCTGTAATTGAAGAAATGAGTGAACAAAAATGATTAGCCTCCCTGGTTCTGTGCCCATTTCTAGGAAGCCAGCTGAGCAGGGGCTTCATTGTCCTATCAACAATAGGAATGGACAAAGTCATAATGCAACCACTGTGGAAACCGGTGTGGAGATTCCTCAAAAAGCAAGGATTAGAGGTCCATTCACCCTAGGTATTCCCCTCCTGGGAGTCTTCCCAGAAGAATTAAAAACATCATACCACAGTGATAAATGCACACCCATGTTTATAGCAGCACAATTTGTAAGAGCTCAATCTTGGAAGCAACCCAAATGGCCATCAACTGAGGAATGGATAAAAAAGATGTGGTCTTTTTATACAATGGAGTACTACTCGGCCATAAAGAAGGGTAAACTTGAGACTTTGATAGGTAAATGGATGCAACTTGAGACCGTACTCATAAGTGAAATACACCAAACTCACATGTGTAAACATCATATTGTCTCCCTGGTGTGAGAAACTGAAAGTGTAAATAAAGTCTAGAATGTAAAATCGATTTTGTGAAATGGGAAGTAATTATTTACAAGGAAAATGGACCTAGGAGGGATGAACAGGGAAAGCAAGGAAGGGAAATGGGAGAAAGATGCAAGTTAGCCACTCTACTAGTGTCTCTTCGTTCATTGAAAAGAAAGATTTGTGCTAATATCAATTGAATAATTTTTATACCCATATCCATGTACTCTAAGCAACTACTTTGATGATGACAGTATGGACTGTATTAACTATTGTTATTCTCCTATTTGTTATGAAATTCTGTTGTACCTTTTTCAATAAAATTAAAAAAAAATTACCCGTATCTCGAGGGGGGAAGTGCCTTTTATGACTATGTGACCTATCCAGACCCTTTAATTGCAAAATTAGAATGGAACTACATTTATCATTTGTGGTAGGGGAGCATTAACTTTATATACATTAAAGAAATATATTTGGAAACTTAGCTTGATTATCAGTGAGCTTTTCACTAAAAGTACATCTTCCTAGCTTGTCACATCCTTGCTGGGTGTGTGTTGTGACATATGGAGCCAGGAAGGCAGGACTCCCATTTTCAATAGTACTTGTACTCCAAACGGCAGAAGGAGTAGCAAAGGAAACCTTTGTTTTGTTGTGCTTTGCAGCTACTAAACTTAACATAAGCCATACACCATTTTCATGAAAAGAGGGAGATAGTTGACTGTGGAGAGGGACTTTTGTATGTCTACGTCCCATCTTTAGGTTTTCTTACCACAACACTTGTTTTCCTTCCCTAACTCTTTCTCCTGCAGTAATTTTTGGCTCCAATAAGCCTCTGCCTCATTCTGGTGTCTTCCTTGTTCCTCTGTCCCAGCTCCTTCATGAGAATTGCCCTCTAGATGCTCTGTAGTCTGACCCCTTTAGTGTCGGTGAGGGAGCAGTGAGAAGGGTGAGGAGGTCTTGGGTTGAGATTGATGGTTACATCCAGCCCAACTTAACACCGTGCAGTTGTCTGTTGCTAGTCACAGCTTGAGTATCCAGGCCTTTGAATATAATTTCAGGAAAGTGGATTTGTAAATGGAGAAAAAAATTCAGATGTATGTTACCACTGTTTCTGCATACTTCTCCACCCCACTATTGTTGCTTGTCTTTTTAGAGATGTTTGAGGGAAAAGTCAGCAGTTCCAGTCTAGCTCTTTTGCTGTGCCCATCATTCTCATTTATCATGAAAAGCGGGTCAATTGATCATCTTTCTTAGTGTTTCCACGAGGAGACTTCGCTCATCAAAAGGCCCGTTCCTGGGCCTGTCACTGCTCTCTCTGCCTGCCTGATAGAACACGTTGTGCGCACCTGTGGTCCTTGCAGGGGACGCATGTGTAGACTTGGGGCCGGAATGTATACCTTCCAAATAATAGATGTGCAGGTGGAGCACAACAAGGGGCCTCAGGTTGAAGTTGCAATCCTTAGCACAGTTCCCCAGAAGTCCTGCATTTGGATGATTATCGAGCCCTCATTCAGTTATTAAGAAGACTGACATTTGACTGGCAGATCTTGGAGTATGACTCCATTCTCAGAACTCTCCAGCAAAGTGAGGTGAGTGCTGCATTTTCCAGACTCCTGACGATGAGTAGTTCCTGGAGAACTTCTCTTGGATGTTTCTCTGGCATGTCAAACTCGAGCAAGTTCCCTTTGCTCCTCTTTGTTTGTGTTTCCTACCTTGGGGATTGGCCTGGATATTCTCGCGGTACCCAGGCTGAGACGATGGGTGTCAGAGCAGTGAAGCCCACTGTGAGTGTACTTTGGAGTATCCATTCTCACCATCCTATGTATTATCTCTAGAGTTGACTGTGCCCTGGTTCTCATGTACACCTCAGCCAAGATGATACCTTCTCTTCAGTCCTTGCTTCCCTCCAAGGCCAGGTGTTTCTGTGGTCCCTACACCCCTGGCCCCCACCATGGGCCCCCTGCAGCACGATTGCGTAGCTATCCCTCAGCCTCTCCCTCTAGACTCCAAGCTGCTTGTAAGCAGGGTCCGTGCCTTGTTCATCCTTGAATACCAGCACAAAGCCTGCCTGCAGCATATGTTCCATAAATACGCCCCAGTGAGTAGCAGTCAGGCCTAAGAATGCCTGAGGCTAGAGGACCTCTTGTTTATAAACTTGGCTTTGGAACTCGAGGCCTGGGTTCAGACCCTGCTGTTTGTTGTCTTGAGTTAGTTCTTTAACTTCTTGGTCTTCAAGTTCTTTATCAATAAGATGAGGATAATCATTCCTCTCTATGGGTGTGATGGTGAAATTCAGTAATCCATGCAAAGCACTTTGAGCAATGTATAACACATACTAAATATTAAATCTGTATATATGTTTGGAGTATCTAAGAATTGTAACAGGGACTATAGTAATCCAGTTTTCCTTAAGGGAAGCAAGAAGGATAGAAGAGATACTAGGAACTAGAACCCAAAACTGTTGGTTTAGAAGAGGCAGAGAGTTGTTTGGGACAAAACCTAGTAGCAGTTAGGATTACTCTGGCAAAGCATGAACAGGGAGAAAAAAGAGGACAGGAAAACTAAAGGCAGAGCTTTGAGAAACCCTACATTTGAGGGATGAGAGGAGTCAAGACAGGAAAGAAAGAATGATTACAAATGGGTGGTTGCAGCTTCTCAGATGCCAGGACAAGGGTGTGGTAGGGTAATCAAGGGTGCCATGCTGGCAGAAGATGAGTGAGGAGAGGAAGCAGCTACATGGGAAAGTTTTAGTGTCCTGGGAAGCAGCCCTTTCAGTAGAGTCAGAGAAAGAAGCCACAATGTACGAGAAAGGCTTAGTTTGGGGACGCAGTAGACGTAGCACGGCAGTTGGTTGTGCTGCAGTATTTCTGTAGTGTGGATTAGCCTCTGGGTAAATGGAGGAGTGATGTCAATGAAATGTGGAAGTCACTTAGCTCATTTGTGGGTTTTTTCCCCCAGGGTGTTAACATTTTGTATCACTGGTTAATAGCAGCTGAAAGCAAAGTACTCAAACACAGCTCAGGGAAAGAGGGAGCCACATGTCACCCTGTGTTCTTTCACTTGGCTGTTTGCCTGCGGTGTATCGAAGTGTATTCCCTGCACTCTTCGTGCATTTAGTCCTTAATTCCCTGCCATTCAGCACCTCAACCTTTGTGATTACTTCTTCCACTACACGCCTCTGTTCTTTTCATAGGTAAAGAGCTATATTTACCAGAGCATTTCTTTACTAGGAATTTAACATTTAAAAAATTACAGTGTTTTTTCTCTTGAAGACATAGGCACAGGGAAGGACTTTCTGAACTGAACCTCAGTTGCACAAGAAATAGCATCAA
>PVLD010026898.1:0-14105 GCA_004027595.1 Dinomys branickii
GTATTAACAGAAGTGAAGATAACTTTATATTATACAACGTCCAGTGCAAATTCCCTACTATCTTCTCTATAATTTGGTATTTCCTTTAATGTTTTTGTGTTAACTAATGTGAAGATAACTATGTAATACAACATCCAGTGCTAATTCCCTACTATATTCTGTATAACTTTGTATTTTCTGTATTGTTTATGGCTTTTCTCGTTCATATGTCTCCATTCTTTTGTCTTTAAAATAAAATTTAAAAAAAAAAAGAAGAGGTGCTATTTATCAGCCTCCTCAAACTCCAAAAAATTAATATTTTATTTAATTAATATTTTATTTTCCTGTTAAATACACATTTTTATTTATTTATTTATTTATTTTTGTCTTTTGAGACAGGGTCTCACTATGCAGTTCAGGCTGGCTGGAGCTCACTTTGTAGCCCAGGCTGGCCTCCAACTCACAACAATCCTCCTGCTTCAGCAGCCCAAATGCTGGGATTACAGGCATGTGCCACCATGCCTGGCTTCACATTGCTTAACTATAATAAAACTCATAAAAGTAAAATTACTGCTTCAGCAATAGAAATACTCCTACACTTGATCTTAGCCAAAAGGCCGAGAAGTGATAGAAATACTCCTAAAAAAAACCAAACCTGGGCATGACACACTCCCAGAAGGTGCCTTTTCTAAAAATGATGATCCATCGATGATCACTTAAGGTTCCACCATGGAGAGTTTACTGACTTAGCTGTCACTATGGTGACAAAAAGGTAAAAGTTCTCAGCACCCAAATTTCTCCACAGACACGGTCCTGCCCAGAACGTACTGAGCAGTCACAAGGCACTGCGTGAATGCTGACCAGAGATGGCACAAGATGAAAATGAAAACAAAAACCATTCTTTCATCCTGATGAGTTAATGCCCCATCTTCCCCCCAAAGGTATCTTTATCTAAGTCTAAAGAACCTTTTGTGAAGCCTAAACGAGAGGCCTTCACAGTTGGTAACCTTAGTTACAACTCTAAAAATAGCGAAGGTGGCCAGAGGTGGTGCACAGGCCTACAGTTCCCACTCGTGACACGGGAGAGGACGTGGCGAAGCTGGCTGGGCAAGTGGACACAACCCACTGACTGCAAGATGTGGGCACACACACGCAGAACAGGGCCGAAAGCCCCACACGTGGACTCACCCGAGAATTCGAGCAGCTCTCAAGAGAGCTGACATCAGCCTGAGATGTGGGATCCCAGCACCCCCTCTCTGGACCCGTATGTAGAAGTTCTCACGGGTTTCCTTGAGGACGCAGATGCCATAGGAGCCCACTATTGTGTCTTTCCTCACGGTATCCCGCTCTGCTTTCTCCAGAGTATCCTTTTACTCAGCCCAAGCTCGCTCTGCAGAGCCAGTTTCTCCCTCATTCTTCACATTTACTTTTTTCTACAAACTCTGTCATTACTTTTTGCTCATTTTGTCCAATACTCTGTTCAAGATGAGAAGAATCTGTAACTTCAGAAGGAGAGGCAAACAACCCAGAACTGGGTAGTGTGTAATTGGCAAGCCACTTTTAGAAGGAACTACCTGATAACATTCGGGAGGCTGAGGCAGGAGGACCAAACTCACTGAGAGTTTGAGGCCAGTCTGGGCTACATAGTGAGTTAGAGGCTAGCCTGGGCTACATGACAAGACCCTGTATCCCAAATAAATTCCAAAGTAATAAACAAATAAAGTGAAGTTGTTCTAAAGGGCCAGCAGAAAGGAGGGGACCCAGAGGAAATATTCCTGAGATCTCTAGATTTCCTGAGACCCTTTCCCATGTTTTTGTTTGTTTATTTGTTGTCTTTTTGAGACAGGGTCTCACTGTCCAGGCTGGCCTTGAGCTCACTTTGTAGCCCAGGCTGGTCTTGAATTCACAATAACCCTCCTGCCTCAGGCTCCCGAGTGTTGGGATTACAGGTGTGTGCCACCATGCCCAGCTGTGGAAAGGGTCTTGCCATGTAGTTCAGGCTAGCTTTGAACTCACTCTGTAGCCAGGCTAGCCTCAAACTCATGGTAGTCCTCCTGCCTCAGCCTCTTGAATGCTGAGATTACAGGTATATATCACCATGCCTTGTAGACTTAGACTTCTTAACACGGCTGAACTGGGCAATGCTTAGAGATGGACTAAGAACATTTTACATAAATGCTCATTGCACATGAGCCTCTGGGAGCCCCAGGACAGAGTATTATTTATATATAGATGTCTCCAGACAGTATCATGCTCTCAGAGGCCAGGCTTTTGGAAGGTGGCTGGATTATATGGACGGTAGGAGGTGAAGCCTGCTCAGAAGAGCCGGGTCACTGGCAGGATGGCTTGAAAGGGTGTATGTCCCTTCCTGGTTGCTCTGCTCTACCCTGAATTTCCTGCCCACCATGCAGTGAGCAGCTTTTCTCTGCCATGTCCCTGGGCCGTGCCTTGGAACAGGACAATCATGGACTGAAACGTGCACCAAAATCAGCTTCTGTAAGCTGTGGGTGTTGGGTGTTTTGTGTCAGAGACCAAGAAAGTGACTAAAATACGCTGCTTCCCTTTGCTGCCCCTTCTCTGTCGCTGCCACCTGCCGGCCTCCTTCTTGGCTAAATCTCCTGACGTCCCTAGTGACCAGGGTCTCCGTCTCTGGGATGAGACTGCCCCGTGAGCAGTCAGTGTTGGGCTCACAACTTTCTCCCTTGCCTTGTTTGGGCCAGCCTGATTGATTAGATAGAGGCCCCTCACAACAGGGGCCGCAGCACCACGGCTGGCCTGGGAGTAAAGTCAGTCTTCACTTCTGAGGGTCAGAATCCACCTCATTTCAGGAATTTCCCCAAAGCACATCTCACAGGAAGTCCCATGGAAGCCCATCACCCTGAGAGCTCAGACAGATGCAGTGTGTCTGTCAGACTGACAGTGGGTCTCGCTGCTTGCTGTTCCTCTGACTCATTTCTGGGCTGTGTTCTTAAGAACTGGTCTCAGTTTAATTCTCAAATTCTCAAGAAGAAATGTTGGATTTTACTGTGTAGTACTTACTGCCTGCTCTCAATATAAACTTGGAGATAGGAACTCTGGCCCCTCAATGGAATTCTAAAGTATAACACTGCACTGCAGTTGGACTTCTATTGCAATCAAGGGCAAGATTTTTTTTTTTTTTTTTGTGGAGGTGCTGGGGATTGAACTCAGGACCCTGCGCTTGCTAGGCAGGCGCTTATTCCACTGAGCTATATCCCCAGCCCCAAGGGCAAGATTTTAAAACCCCTTACATTCGCGTCTCCATGGCCTTGTCACAGAATGTCTGACGGGGGGGTGGGGTTGAGGGGAGGGCGGCAACAAGCGCCCCTCCAAGTCCTTCCACAGTCTGCTTGTCTCAGCCCTAAGTTCTGACACTTGTGTCCTTCATGGGTCTTTCTCCAGCCGCCTTCGGGCCCCAGTTCAACCCCCTTCCTTCCTCTCTCTGCCTCCTCTGCTCTGATGCCCTTTCCTCCTTCTGACTCTCACGGGTGTAACTTTATATATCCTGGGAAAATGGATTACAGGAGATCTCTGTTATGTCACCTAAAAACCCAAAAAGTACCTCTTCAGAGAATTCTAACTGACTAGTCTACTTAAACTAAGAGACAAGGGATTATTATAATCCAATTTGTACATCTAAAAGTGCACTCTGATTGAATGTAATTGTTTTATGTGTTTTATCTGTTTGCCTGGTAATCTACACTTACAATAGTTGCCTCTGGGCAGGGAACCGTGGGATGAAACCCCCTCTGCGGCTGGAGAAACAGCTGCCTCAACCAATTGGCTTCAGTTTTCTCCAGGACAGATGACTTCTCTCATTTGCCTGAGGGTCCCCAACTCCTGAGATTAGGGGAAATATTGTTTGTTAAGAAATAAGGGGATTTTAAAAAGAAAGATCTGTACAAGATCACAGCGGCCCTGAGGCACCGTTCTAACCAAAGCAGCAACAACAGGAGCTAAACTTCACTGGCAGCCCCAGGCCAAGTGAGGACAGGACAGGGAGAACTGGGAAAAAGCTAAATGAAAGTGTCTTCTTGGACTGGGGATATAGCTCAGTGGCACAGTGTCTGCGTGGCAAGCGCAAGATCCTGAGTTCGATTTCTGATACCAAAAAGAAAAAAAAAAAAAGGAAAGTATTTTCTAAGTTCTTATAGAGAAAAAAAAGTATTAAGACCAGGGAGAATACTCACACTAAACATAAAAACAAAGGAGAAAGATCTAGACCACCAGACTGAGCTCAAACAGGGGTCTGAACCCAAACTGATGTAGAGAGCAAGTCAGGGTACAGGGCTAAACATCAGGTAAAAAAAAAGAAGAAGAAAGGGTGCCAGGCGTGGTGGCGCACACCTGTAATCCCAGCACTTGGGAGACTGAGATAGAGGAATCGTTGTGAATTCGAGACCAGCCTGGGTTACACAGCGAGCTCAAGGCCAGCCTGAACTGTACAGTGAGACCCTGTCTCAAAAAAAAAAAAAGAAAAAAAAGGAAAGAAGCAAATACAGTACCTCTTAGGTTATACAGAGACGCTTGGCCCTGGAGACAGCAACGCTAAGGTCGACCCAGGATGCTGCACTGAAAACAGCCCTCCCTGGCAGCCGATGAAAAGCTGATGAAGGCCCATTGGGACAATCTGACTGGTTGGAAATTGTACTGTTAAATTCTGTACTTCAAGTTAATATTTTTGCCTGCTTGACATACCTAAAACATTTTCTGTAGGTAACTTTGAGACTTTTTTTTTTGTCTTTTTGAGACAGGGTTTTGCTATATATAGTTCAGGCTGGCCTTGAGCTCACTTTGTAGCCCAGCTGGCCTCAAACTCCTAACAATCCTCCTGCCTCGGCCTCCCGAGTGCTGGGATTACAGGCGTGCGCCACCACGTCTGGTTGGATAATTCTTCAACTACAATTACAGGATGGACTTGCTCTTTTCTTCTTGGACTATGATAATTTTGTCATTTAAAGCAGTGTAAAGGCTTAAAGTTTTGTCAGCCCTGGCTAAAATACATCTTTGCTTGTCTTTCTACTTTCTGCTGGTACTGTTTGAGGTTTCTTAGAAGTTTGTTTTTCTTTTTCAAAGTCTGTTTTTCAACCAGCTGCAACTGAAATGTAAAATCTATGAGTTGTCTTTGAGAGTCTGTTTCACACACATTTTAAAATCAGTGAGCTGTGGGGCTTGTACAAAACAAGAAAAAGACACAAAGAAATAGACGGGTATGGAGCTAAGTAAACATTTTGTTCTTGTATAGATGAGACACATCTGCACATTGCGTATAAGTCTGTTTGTTGTCCCTAATGCTGTTTCCTAAACATGTAGGGACCTAACGCTGTCCTTCGATTCTTTCTCCCCCACCCCTTTCGGGACAAGGTCTGGCTATGCAGTATGGTCTGGCACAGAACAAAGATGTAGACAGGTGTTGTGGCACATGCCTGTCGTCCCAGCAATTGGGAGGCTGAGGCACAGTGACTGCTGAGTTCAAGGTCACCTTGAACTACATAGTAAGACCCTGTCTCAAAAAAAACAAAAGGGTTTAGAGAACTCACTATGTAGCCCATGCTGACCTTGAATTCACAGCACCCTTCCTGCCCCAGTATCCTGAGTACTGGGATTACAGGCATGTGCCACTACACCCAGCTATTCTTTGATTTTTACCAGTACTGCCAATTTATAAAGACTGGCAAAGGAGTCTAAATCTCACTTTAAAAGTGAAAAAGCTGGGCCAGCCATACAGCTCAGTGGCATAAGTGCCTGCCTGCCAAGCACAAGGTTCTGGGTTTGAGCACAAAAAAAAAAAAAAAAGTGCAAAAGCTAAATTAATCTGTAAAAAAAAATCTATCATATGTATACACTTCTATAGATTTACATTTATGCTCCCCAAGTTTTTAAGGTACAAAATCTAAAACAGGACACCTTTCCACATTGGTGCTTTCCCTCCCAATCAAAATTTTTTGATTTTATACACAAAATTGTTTGGATATACCAAAAACACTGTTCCAAAAAATACCTCTTTAGTAATTAAAAAGATTGAATATTAATGATCTAAAATGTAAACAAGGAGAGCTTGTTTTGGGTTTCTTTTGTTGCTTTTTTGAGACAAGGTTGCACTATGGAGTTCAGGCTGGAAGTTGGTGGAGTTCAGTTATGAACCTTGCTATGTAGTCCAGGTGGGACACAAACCACCAATGATCCTTCTGCCTCAAACTTCCAAGTGTTGGGGCTGGGGATACAGCTCAGTGGTGTAAGTGCCTGCCAGGCAAGCACAAGGTCCTGAGTTCAATTTCCAGTACCAAAAAACCCAGAAAAGCAAAAACAAAACAAACCTTCCAAGCTGGGTGTGGTGGTGCATGCACTCGGGAGGCTGAGGCAAGAAGATTGTTGCAAGTTCAAGACCAGGCTGGGATACAAGTTAGCTCTAGGCCAGCCTGAACTGCATAGGGAGACCCTGTCTCAAAAAGAAAAAACGCTTCCAAGTGCTGGGATTACTACCACACCTCATTTAAAGGAGTTTATTGGTCCTGATATTTCTAAATCTTTTGTCATCCATGGTCCTGATTCTTTTCTGGAACACTTACAACCAGATTCATGAAAAAGACTAAAAGTACTACAGATTGATTCTGTGTTTATCCTTGGTAAAAACTGATACAACAAAAATTGTTTCTTAATTCAAAACTTACACAAACTGAATTTGTTTTACTCTGGTTAGTTTTGTTTTAAATTTTCCTTTTAGCTTTGTAACTGTTGTTGCTTAAAATCCTACAACATATAACTTAACACAGAGAACTGACTCAGTGCTTTGAAACATTAACCATCATCTTTGAAACAGAAAAATTAAGCTGAATGATGAACTCCACCCAAACTTGGCCCGAGACCTACTCCTTTTAATTGTTTTTGTTTCGCAAATGTGGCTAAAGGGGGCTGTGACACTAACTGTAAGTCATCAATTACTTTCCTTCCAATGTGCGAACAGGTAAGAACATCCCTGCAGGGAGGGACGGTGGAAATGGTGATTAATCGGCAAAGCCTTTGGGGCTAGAGGGAATGCAAGAACTGCAGGAGAGCTGTCAAAATCAAATCGGAATCACTTGTGTCAGCTTGACCAAAACACAAACAGCACCAAAAGTCAGAGTTCTTAGGCACGTTATGGTTTGTGTCTGGATGTCCTCCCGGTGCCTCGTGCAGCCTTACGTGGGGCTTGTTCAGAGGTGGCTGGATCTAGAGTGTGTGATGCGGGGAACAAGGGTGTGTGACCAGTACATCAGCCCCCTGATGGTTTGGCACTGCCCTAATCCCCACAGCCTAGATGGAGTATAAAAGGGTCCCTTGTTGCTTTTGCTGTCTTTGGCCACTGTGAACAGTTGTGCCTCTGCCATGGGCGCCCTGCATGGGAGCCAAACAGCTCACAAACTGTGAGCTAAATAAACCTTTCCTCCTTTAACTTTTGGTGTTGGGTGCTTTGTCTCAGCAGCAAGATGAAAGTAACCGAGACAGCATCCGTGCCTGTTAGTAACTATCACAAAGGACTGCCAAAATCCTAAATTTGTCCTGAGTCAATGTGAGCAAGAGCCAGGTGTGGTGGCGCACGCCTGTAATCCCAGCACTCTGGGAGTTGAGGCAGGAGGATCGCTCTGAGTTTCAAGCCAACCTGGGCTACATAGTGAATTTAAAGCCAGGCTCAAAAATAAATTTTTTTTTTGTCTTTTTGAGACAGGGTCTAGCTATGCAATTCAGGTTGGCCTTGAACTGACTTTGTACCCCAGGCTGGCCTTGAACTTGCAGCAATCCTCCTGCCTCAGCCTCCCCAGTGCTAGGATTACAGGCAAGTACCACAATACCTGGCCTATTATGTAATTCTTACACAAGTCGTAATCTCATAGTTACATTCTTACATAGTGCCCTAACCAGCACGTGCATATTTATCTTGCTAAATCATGGTTGTATAACTGTATCCCACTCTGTTCCTACGTTGGACAGCAGGGTTACATCTTCAGGTGTCCTTAGATGCCAAATAGGAACACTTTGCCCCTTGTCAGTGATTCGACTTTCTGCTTTGTCACGGGGAATGAGGTGATCAAAGGGTTAAAATTCTCAGCACCAGAGCCAGGCGTGGTGGTATGTGGTGGTACTGCACTTAATCCCAGCACTCCGGAGGCTGAGGCAGAAGGATCATTGCCAGTTTGAGACCAGCCTGGGCTACAGTTGAGTTCAAGGCCAGCCTGAACTACCTAGTGAGACCCTGCCTCAAAAAGACAAAAAACAAAACAAAACAAAACACCCCCAATGAGAGTATTCCTAAATAGTTAGCAGAAACGAGGTGTTCCAGAAGAAACACTCCCCAAATACCTAGATTTGCTGAGACTCTTTCCTATAATTCTGCCTCCTAAAAAATCCTGGTCCCTGGGCTGGGGAGAGAGCTTTGTAGCACAGCTCCTGTCTGGCAAGCGCAAGGTCCTGAGTTTGATTCCCAGGAACAAAATAAAACAAACAAACAAAAAACCACCTCAATCTCTCACCCCGATTGCATGATTCCCTTTGGAAACCTGCTCACTATTCTTCTTAATAGTACACTCTAAATAAACTCTTGCCAGGCGTGGTGGCGCATGCCTATAATTCCAGCACCTCCTTCACCTCCATATCCGACGCTGATCCTTTGGGACACTCCCCAAGGTATGACATTTACATTTAATTGCACATGGCAGGAAAATGGCTCGTAGGGAGTGAGGCTATGTCTATGTTACAACAATCCCTGATTGGCCGGGCCTGGTGGCACACACCTGTAATCCAGGCACTTGGGAGGCTGTGGCAGGATTGTTCTGAGTTCAAGACCAGCCTGGACTACAAAGTGAGCTCAAGGCCAGCCTGAACTACAGAGCGAGACTCTGTCTCAAAAAGTAAAAACAAAACAAAACAAAACAAAACAAAAAAACCCTGACTATTGTGATTTAAAGTCTGAGAATCACTACGCTACTTCCCAAGCAAATCAGGGGTCTCTCCTGCTCCCAACAGGCAACATACATACCGCCTAGTGCAGCCACAATATGGAGGCTTTGGCCCTGTGGCCAAAATCAAGGACACAGGGTCAGGCGCAGGCCAGGGGAGCTCAGAAGACATCTAGAAGAAGATGGTCTGAGAACCAAGGCAGGGTGTTTGGCCACGGGTCCTACTGTGTGAGAGTAGGGAAACAGAGAACCTTGAATGTGGGACAGGCGCATGTCCCCAGAAGGGTGGGGGCTGCTGGCAGCAGAGCCCCGCTCACACGCACTGGGCCCGGCCCACCCTGGTCCATTCTGAGGGCAGTGATGTCATCTGCAGTATCCTGCATTCTCCACAGCCTGGCACAGGCCTGGCACCCACAGAGCCTTGCTCTTCCTCTGCCTGGCAGAAGCTGAGCAGCAAGACAGGAGCCTCTGGCAGTCAGAGGGCTGTACAGGGGGGAGGGTGAGCACAGGCTGAAGCCCAGGCGCCCTTGTTAGGTCAGGGCTAGCCTGGGCCGGCTGTGCTGGGAGGGATGCTGGCTGCCCTTGCAGGCTTCTGTAAATTGTCATCAGCCTAGTGTGAATCTCTTCCTGCTGTCTAAGGAGGCCATGTGACAGGGAGAGGCCATCTGTACCATGGTCACTAAAATAATTTACCAACAGTCACAGAGTATACAAAAGAGCAAAGAGTTAGTTTATTTATTTATTTGTTTGTTTGTTTATTGTCTTTTTGAGACAGGGTCTTGCTATGCAGTTCAGCCTGGCCTTGAACTCACTTTGTAGCCCAGGCTGGCCTCAAACTCACAAAGATCCTTCTGCCTCAGCCTCCCAAGTGCTGGGATTACAGGTGTGCGCCACCAGGCCCGGCCAATCAGGGATTGTTGTAGCGCAAATATAGCCTCACTCCCTTCGAGGCATTTTCCTGCCATGTGCAATTAAATGTAAATGTCAGTTCATACCTTGGGGAGTGTCCCAAAGGATCGTCGTGGGATATGGAGATGGACAAGGTGCCGGGTGTTGAACAGGCTTTCCTGCCTGCTCTAAGAGGCTAGGGGGCCTGGGCTTGAGACAAAGTAGTCTTTGTGTTGAGGTCTGAAGGAAGGCCAGAGGTCACGGGCCCCGGATGTGCCCTGGGAAGGACCGCAGCTTCGGGCTAAAGGTTCTACCTCCCTCCACACCCTGCCTGCAGTCTGAGGCTGTTGAGGGACGCCCACTTTCTTCAGGGCTCAGCCCTGGAGTCGGGTCCCGGGGTCTGGTATTGGCTGTACCATAACCTGTGTGTCCTGGCTTTCTGATGAGCCACGTGGGGTATCAGAGTCAAAATCCCCAACTTCTGCAGCCCTAAGAGATGATGGCTGCCATTGGCCCAGAGGGAAGCACAGGAGGCCAGGGAGGCCACTGGCAGAGAACAGAGCCCACGGGGCTCCATGCTCCCTGGAGCCTTCGCTGATGTTGGAGCCACAAGAGAACTGAGAGACTGGGCGGGGGCGGCTGTGGGCAATAGAACGGGCCTTGCAGCGGGGGGCACTTTGTCTCCTGGGATGGGGTGGCGGTAGGTGCTGGGAGTGAGAGGGTCTGGCATCCCAGACACTCGCTGGGACACAGCCCTGAGAGCTGGGGTGAGTAGCGTGCAAGCTTTGCTGGGCAGAAAACTCCTCTGACTGTTCTGGAGAAAGGATGCAAAGCCACCAATTAGGACCCAGTCGGAGTGGATTACCAGGAGCCACAGCTCAGGAGAAAACCAGTCAGGACAGAGACAAATCTTCTCCAAGACCCTCCCAGCTTTCGGCAGGGCAGGAGGTAGCAGGGACAGGAGAGAAGCACAGGCTCCAAGCCAAGGTCTGGGCCGAGTTCAAGGCTAATGTTGTAAAAGATCTGGGGTGGGGTGGGGAAGGGAGGGATACATAATTCAGGAAGCAAATGGACAAAGCAAGCAACTGTTGTCGTTGCTGGCTGAGGTTTATACCTCTGGGGATTCAGAGCTGCACCGCAGCCTCCCAGGACGAAGTGCAGGTGGTGATGCGCCTGGAGGCAGAGGCAGCACACACCGGCCTTTGAACGACCCGACCTGTGTGGCTCCTCAAGCCACTTGTGTTAGTTACCAGCTTGGGTATAACTAGTTCCCCAATGCGAGGCAGTTTAGGAAACATTTTTCACATAGTCCGAGGGTCAGGGATTGGGGTGCTAAGCTGCTGAGGTTTTCTGGCTTGGAGTCTCTTGTGAGGTTTTAGTGAAGTTGTTCAGGGCTTTCATTGTCTGAAGATCTGATGAGGCTACGGAATCAGTTTCTCGCACAGACAGGGTATTACAGTCAGCCAAGGATATACTGGCTCTCTAATGGCACTGGATCACTTATTTTATTTTTTGTGTTATTGGGGGTTGAACCCGGGGCTCCACACATGCTAGGTAAGTGACCTCCTGAGCTGCATTCCCAACCCATTCTGCTTTTGTTTCTTTGGGGTTTTTTTGAGACAGGGTCAGGATATGCAGTTTAGGCTGACCTGAAACTCACTATATAGCCCAGGCTGGCTGTGAACTCATGGCAATCCTCCTGCCTCAGCCTCCCAAGTGCACCACCACGCCTGGGCCTTTGTGCTTTTTATTTGAGACAGGGTCCTGCTAAGTCACTCAGGCTTGCCTTGAACTCACAATTCTGCCTCAGCCTCCCCAGTACCTGAATTACAGGCATGTCCCTCCGGACCCAGAGGGTTGTTTTTCTTCATAGCAGCCTGGAGACATTTACTTAAGGCCTGAGAGCACCAAACTCACATTTTGATACACCCACTTATTTTAAATATAATAATAATGATGTCACTTAGAGCCTGCCTTGCATATTCCACAAACTAGCATCCCAAATCTGCCATCCACAGACACAATAAACTGTAGTGCTATAGCAGACCCCAAGTCATCGCTGCTCTTTCTCCCTGACCCAGAGACTCTGCATCATGCTGCTGAGGGTCCTTATCCAGACCCTGAATATCCTTTGCAGTCTCTCCTCCCTCAAGCACTCCCTTGCCCTTCTGTTCCAGGCAACACCTCAGCCACTGCCCCGTGAAGGTCTCTGGCTGTGAGAGTCTTCCCCAGGGGCCAGCCTGTCAAACATGCCCGCAAGAACTTCCTTTTGTGCTGCTGCCGCCTCTTGGTCATATCATAGCTTATTGCATGTGGCTGGTGGCCGTCAGCCTGAGCTCCTCACATGGGACTCTGCCCAGGGCGCTTAGTATTCAAAGACAGAACACCTGGCTCCCCGAGTGAGACATCCGGGAGTGCCGCCTCCAGGGAGCCCATGGTGCTGGCAGTTTTGCTGTTGTTGATCTCTTGCTGGGGATGGAGCCACACCCTTCCCATCAACCTGTGCCCCCACCCTGGCCACACCCTCCCCTCCCCTCGACTGGGGGTGGGCAACTCAGCCCTATCTTAAAATTTTATATTGAGACAAGGGCTCATTAAATGACCCAGGCTGGCCTTGAACCTGTAGTCCTCCTCCCTTGGCCTCTCCAGTAGCTGGGGTTACAGGCATGGGCCTCCAGCCTGATTAATGCAACCAATTCTAAAGAAAACTCAAGTTTGTTTTCAGATGGGTAATGTCAAAATGAATTACAAATGGATGTAAAACAGCAAGAACTGAGAAATCTAGTCAGTATCCATAGGAAGACGGTCAGTTGCACTCTGCAGTTGCACTCTGCTGTGGAATGGGCGTATTTGTATTGCTTTAGAAAGGAATTCCTTTCCTTACTATCAGTTTTTATTAACTTGTTTCCTCACTACCGGGCTTTAAAACAGCGTAGTCAAAACAAACCAGACAGAAATAACTTAGATGGATGAGCTGTTCAGGCTAGAATCCCACTTAATTTCACAGGCCCAGGGTTTCTCTTTACCAAAGTAAAAGTGCAAGCACTGACCTCTGATCCTTCGTTTTCTGAGCTGAGCCTGTGGCTGCTGACCCTCTTTGCCCTTGCCGGGAGGGTCCCTGTCCCTCAGGTCAGCCCAGGAACACAAGAACGGCATCCTCTGTCCTCCTGGAGGGTGGAGACACCTTTTGAGGAGAACTGGGTTTTTTTTTTTTTTGGTAATAAGAATTGAACTCAGGACCTTGTGTTTACGCCAGGCAGGCACTTACGCCACTGAGCTACATCCCTAACCTGGGAATTAGGTTTTCTGATTCCTTTTGTCTCAGCCAGAAGCAGGACTCATCCACACTGACTGTAAGGACTTACGAATGGCACCTAAAAGTGAAAACCAGCTTAACTGTCCAGTGCACTTGGTGTTGATGTGCCTTTCAGTCCTCAGGGAGCTGACACTCAGGAGAAAAGGGGGGTAAAGCCACTACCTGGACAGGCCTGGGCTTCCGCCTGTGCTGAGCCCTGGGAAGTCATTACGGGCAATTAAGGACTATTACACGCTCTCACTGGCAGGGCAACCAGCTCCAATTGCAAAGTCTGTACCTGGGGGAACCCAGGGCTCCTCCAAGACAGGAGGGAAACTAAGGACAACTTTCGTGTCCAGCTCCCTTCCGTTCTGCCTATGAGCGCCTCCACCTCGTCTCCCGCCTGGCCTCTCTAAGGCATCGTTCGGGTTTCACCCACATTGCTTTTCTTTTCTTTTTTTTTTTTCTTGTCTTTTTGAGACAGGATCTCACTACGCAGTTCAGGCTGGTCTCAAACTCACTTTGTAGCCCAGGCTGGCTTCGAAATCACAGAGATCCTCCTGCCTCAGCCTCCCAAGTGCTGGGATTACAGGTGTGCGTTGCCACGCCCAGCTCACCCCTACTGTTTTGATTCCTCAGATTTCCCTTTACTGCTGGGAACTCCAGAAGCCTAAAGGGCTTTTCCACTCATCCAAGCTGGCTCCTCTGGCCAGGCCCAAATGGGGCCTGAGGTAGGGGACAAATAGGTCTCTCAGTTTGGAGAGCCAGAAGGAAAGTAACACAGTCAAGGTCAGAGATCTGGGCGGTAGCTGAACTACAGAGGGGAGAGAGATGGAGACGGGAAGGTGAGAAAGGAATTGGGGATGGGGATGGAGAAGTGAGGGGTTCTGGCAGCCAGAATGAGCATCGGACGTTTTCACACATCTCCACGAGCAGGAGATCTGTATGGTCACATACACCCCTCCCGGGGCTGCACTTCAGTGTTGGGAGCT
>PVLD010026899.1:0-21510 GCA_004027595.1 Dinomys branickii
ACTTTAGCTTGAGATTGTTCATTTAAAACTGTAAGTGATTGCTGAGTATGTTGGCACAAGCATGTGACCTCAGCATTTGGAAGGCTGAGGAAGAAGGATCATGAGTTTGAAGCTAACCTTGCCTACACAGTGAGACGAAAGCCAGTTTAAAATAGAGAGAGAGTGAGAGAGAGAGAGAGCTGGATACAGAGAGACAGAGAGGCAGGCAGAGAAAGACAGAGAGTCAGAGACATAGAGACATAGAGAGACAGAAGAAAGGAAAGGAGAGGAGAGGAGCAGGGAAGGAATAGGAGGGGATGGGGGAAGGGAAGGGAGAAAAAAGGGCAAGGGAAAAAAGGAGAAAGGGAAAAGGAAAAAGAAAAAGAAAAGAGAAACTAAAAGTGTAAGTGACTGACAAAGCTAAGGAATCTGTTTGAGATTCTGTCCATGAGCAGGAAAGGAAATCTTAAGGAAACAGCTTGAAGTCACTATTGTGAGAAATTAAAATGCTTTCATGACTTCACCCCACTGAGTCCAGTTTGGTCAATAAAATAGTCATCTAGGTCACACCATGATTTTCATGGTGCCTGAGGTCACACCACAATTTTCACACAGGTCACACCACAATTTTCATGGTGTCTGAGGCTCATTCTTCTCTGACACTCAATTTTGGAGATGACTGCCTTTGCCTCCACTTCCTCTCTGTAGGAAGTCATGCAGTAATCCCAGCGTTGCTGCCAGAACTCCAAACATGTTTGTCACTCATCTGGATGAGCCTTCAGAAGGGCTTATTCCTTGGTTCATTTGCTTCTCCTCAATGGAGGCAACGCTTCATTCTCGGAGCCCATTTTTCATTTCTAAACTATTTAAAAGTGATTCAACTGAATCTGCTGAATCAGGTAATCATTCTCAGTCTAATATGCATTTGAAAGTAAATAATGCTATTCTTATTTCAACATGCATTTTAAAATAAAGCTATAGGAAATATGTCCTTAGTTGGCTAGATAATTACCTATTAAAGCAGGAATAATTCAAAACATATTTTGAACAATGGCAAGATCCTTCAAAAGAAATGAATATTCTCATTAGGATATCTAAATTTAGAATGCATGTTTTCCAAGCATCATCTCTCTTAAGTTGTACATTATATTAGCACCCAATAGATAACTCAGGAAAGTTATGAACGTGAGAGCTCGTCCCCTGGTGCTATGCACGCCAGAAGAAGGATACTTTTTAAAAATGTAACAGGAAAAGCATCTCCCGCGAGGTTATACTTTTGCTGTTTATCAAATTCCCAGAAGTAGTCCTTTTGGAACTTGTTATACTTATTATATTAGAACACATAAATTATTGTCCTATTCCCACCCTCAGCATAAATATTTCTATTACAAAATACAAAAAACTTCTCAGAAAAGGTGACAGCTATTCACTTCGGAAACTCATAAAATGGAATTCGGGCAGGAAATAATTTTCCATGTACTAACAAGAGTAGAGCTCAAGGCCCAACAGAACCAACACCCTCAGACATTTTGAGTCAAAAGAAGTTTGGAAAATTGGATGTTTACACAATTAGTTGTTTTCACTCTTCTCCCCCCCCCAGAGGATCTAGAAGATCTAAACCTAATCCATCTTATGATTGCCTGAAAATATCAGCCTAATACACAGAGAAGTTAAGGAATAAAAAGGCGTGCAGGGGCTGGGAATGCAGCTCAGTGGTAGAGGGCTTGCCTAGCACCCACGAAGGTGCTGCACTCAATCCCAAGTTCCACAAGAAGAAAAGAAAAAAAAAAAGGATGTGTAGTCATGCCCCTTTTCCTGGAGTACATGCAGTTTACAATGGGATTGAACCCATAGCTGAAGTGTGCGGATCTGCTAGAAAACAAATATGAGGCAAATTTTAACACCTCAGTTGCATCAGCTGTCTCATTGCTGAGATACAATACCCAACAACCACAATTTAAAGTAGGAAAAATTTCATTTAGATTGGGGAGAATTCTGTCCATAGTCAGCTAATTCCAAGGCAGCAACATCATTGCAGAAGGACATGACAGAGCAAAGCTACTTAATTCATGAAAGCCATGGAACAGAGCAGGGCAACAGTGCCCAAGAGGAAAGGACTAGAGATCAAATATAGTTCTCAAGATCACCCCTCCATGATCCATGAAGACCTAGGAGCATGCTTTACTAATCTGTTAGGTATTTCTTAATCCAATGAAGTTGACAAATGAGGATTAATACTCACGTTCACCATAGTATGGAGCTTGGGATTTGACAAATCAGACACTGGGGAAAAGATCGAATGCATGTAATACGTTCCTCTTTCCTCCACATCGCAAACAGGAAGCTTGTACAGAGCAACTATGTTTCCTCCAACACTGAGTTTTAATACTGCAAGAATTAGTGGAGTGAATGAGACATTGAAAACCGTAAACTTCCAAGAGGAAGGGAGATGCATAAATAATTACAGAATGATGCCGTACATGGTCTAATGGCCTCATAATGGCAGTTATCACATTATATTTGGTAAAGAATTAGTGGGGCAATACTGTAGACACAGCATTGACATCACCAGCTCATAACCATGACTAATGCTACCTTGTGTCTACCCATTCTCATCTTAACATATCCCTAACTGAATCACTCCTGTACTCTGAAGGTGTTGAGATTCATCAGTTGAATGTTTTTCAAAGAAAACATATTATTTTTATGTTTCCATGATGTATACGAAGTTTCTTGGAAGACCTCAAAGATGATCTTATATTTGCTGGATGTAAAAACATTTTAAACTATGGAAATAAATATATTGTGATAAAGAAATTACAGGAAGCTAACATTTGTTTCTAACAAAAATGTGACACTGTTATGCCAACCCGCCTCATCTCCCAGGGATTCCAAAAAGCAGCTAAAGTGTCAGAGTATGCCATTACCTCTTACTATTTCTGTCTCAAAGAAATGGATTCAGTATTTCAATTATATTCTTCCCTGTTGGGCTGGATAGCTAATGTATTATTTTTTAAAAGGAATTAAAATTAAATGCTACCACTTTCATAATTTTGTTTATTTTTCATCAATAAACATAAAAAATAAAATTTGCAGAGTGTAAGATACATAAAGCCCTCAAACTCCTTCAATTGTGATATTAAAGTCTTGAATAATATATCCTTTTGGAAAGATGTATCTAAATAATAAATTTGTTTTATTGTGTGATTCTAAAAGGAAATCACAATCTTAATCAAAAATTTATTTATTGATGTTTCTACAAGGTAATTCTTACTGGGTATTTCAACAGGAAGAGCTGGAGGGAATGGGATATCCTGAAAACTCCTGCAGTTAATGAAAAATTTAAGTTAAACCACAGTGAAAATTTTTAATGCAAACTCTCTAGAGTATAAGTGATGGGCACTCCTTGAAAGCTCAACTAAGTGGATTTTTATGTGATATGTAATGGCTGTAAAGAAAATATGAGCCTTATTTCCAAGCCCCAAGATGGATACAGACTCCTGGAAGAAATATTTTCACATCTTCCTACACAATTCTAGATCCCAGCTTGGGAAATATGCTAACAGTGCCAACCTAGAAACTTCCCAGGCAACACAGCTGTCCAACAGCTCCCAATGTAGTTGTGAAAGCTACTTAGAACCTTTTTCTAACCATTGTCTCTTTTTTTGGCAGTGTTAGGATTGAACCCATGTCCTCACACACGCTAGATAGGTACTCTACTACTAAGCTACATCCCCAGCCCTAATCAGAATTATGCTTAAGCAATGCACATATACAAAAGAGTGTATTAAACAAGCAACATGGGGAGTGTATCCTACTTTATGATTTCAAAGAGTCTGTGTTAAAAACAACAGATATTTAGCCCTGCAAAGTACATTTATGAAAAAAATATTCACAGATTAGATTCAGGCCAATTTCACCCTCACCACAAGGTAGGGGTTTATAACACTAATCCCAGTCTTCCTTGGATCTACTCTGGCAATTTTTATTTAGTGTCCTAAGCAGTTTGAATCATCCCAGCTTTGACACCTATGGATTTTTATGTTAATAATAGTCTCAATTCCAAATCATTCTCCAAAGCCAAACTAGGCTGAACAAAAATCACTGTGGTGCACTACTTCATTGATTCTCACTTTCTAATGAAATAAAATCTTAATAATAATTACATAAGCTCCACTATTGGTGAAATGACTTACCTAATTGGTAGGTATGAGATGACCAAATTCTGTGCCTACTTCAGCAGCACATATACTAAAATTGTAGTTGATCAAGCTAAGATCTGGCACTTTCCTGGCTTCTAGATGCTCCATGCTCTTACAGAGGTTTGCCCATGGGAGATAGAAGGGAAGCTATTCTGGCTTAAGTACTGCTATGGCTAAATGGATAAACCTGCTTACTTCAGGAGTTCTATATTCGGAAGCCTAGATGACAACAGACTTGAGAGCACATCTTCTCAACCAAGCTCTAAAGGTAATAGAGATTATCTTTTAAAATTAAGTTTATTGGTACAATTTAGATATCCATAATGACCACTTTCATCATAGGGAAGTTGGGCCTGTACATGATATATTTTAGTTCTTTTTTTCCCATCCCCCTCCCCTCTCTTCAATTCCTCTCCAAATGCTGTATGTCCATTTTTGCCAATCTTCTGAAATCGGTAAGGAAAAAGAGTACCTCCTTAGGGACTTCAGTAAAAATTATTGCCTAAGACTCAGGACTTTACTTGTCTTCACTGTTATATGTGACTAACACAATAGCTTAGTTACCAAATTTCCTTGCCAGTAAAATGTGAGGGAAAAGATACTAAGAGGCTTCTGAGACAGACCTCTTCGCCCTTAAAAAGAGACACAGATCAGGGTACAGTGGTGCATGCGTGCAATTCCAGCACTTGGGAAGCTAACACAGAAGGATCACTGCAAGTCCCAGGCCAGCCTGGGTTATAAAGTGAGCTCAAGGCCAGCCTGAACTGCACAGTGAGACTCTGCCTCAAACAAAAAAGAGAGACTCGGGCCTTGTTAGGTGCCTTATGAGTACAGTATTTTTTTTTTTTTGCGGTACTGGGGATTGAACTCAGGACCCTGCGCTTGTTAGGCAAACACTTATTCCACTGAGCTATATCCCCAGCCCCATGAGTACAGTATTGTTGAAGCCATGGAAGCCACCTTTTCAAGATAAAAAGATAGGCCTGGGGCTAAATATGGCAAAATGAATAAGTGAAAAGAATATGAGTCCTAGTTAGCATTGCTACAAAGCTACTGTAACCAACTGTGTAACCACCTGGCCACTGGACATTATGCAATACATAGTAATAAATCTCCTTAAACAATAAGTCAGTTTGAATTGAGCCTTATGGTGTTGAGTTGAAAATCCGTCAAGTAAAACAGCAGAGAACAATTACTTCTTATGATAGTTAATTTTGATTGCCAACTGCATTGAACTGAGATATGCCTAGGAGGTAAGTAACGACATTTGTGGGTATCCCTGAGTATAATTCTGTCTTACTTTTCTCCTTGCTAAGACAAAATATCTGATACCCACAAGTGAAAGGAGGAAAGATTTATTGTAGCTCACAGTCAGTAGAGGTCTCAGTCCATAGTTAGCTGGCTCTGAGGCAAGGCAGCATAGCAAAGGGGTATCACAAAGGAGAAATGATTCATGATGTGGCAGGTAGAAGGTAGCAAGCAGCAGAAATCTACCTTCCATCTTTTATCCCATTGAGGCTATACATATTTTGGGTGGTACCACCTACATCCAGAGTGGGGCTTCTGTCGTCAGTAAGTCCATTCAGTCACATGCAGAACTATGCTAATTCTAATCAAGGGACTAGTTTAGTACCACACACCCATAATCTAACTCTGGTGGTCTGAGAAAGCTTGACTGAGGAGGAAGTGACATTTGACTTGAAATCTCTGTCATGAGGAGTCTCTCCACCTATAAAGACAAAGAAAGAAGGTGCCAGAGAGAAAGAACATCAAGTTAAAAGACCTCAGGTGAAGAATAATATTACCATATTCAACAAAGAGAAAGTGAAGCAAAGCAAATGTGAGGAAGAGCAGGAGATATGATTGGCAGTGTAGGAAGAGGCCTGATCATGGAAAGTCCTATAGGCCATAAAATGGATCATGGATGCTCCTCTGGTTGCTAATGAGATGTGCTTCAAAAAATTTAAGCACTGGTGCAGACAGGAGATCCTCACTCAGAAGGCCTGTGAACTGCTCTCACCAGGGATCACATGTCAGCCCTCCCTGCACGTGTCCAGCACTGAGTAAGGTACAGGCGTGGGAGCTGCACATGCTGTTGGCACCGTGGTTTGGGTTTGTGCTTTACTTGTGCCCTGACCTCCTGCAGGTTGCACACACAGGCAGTCTGTGATAGCTATTGGTGCAGCCTTTGCCTGGCTCCTGAGCATAGCCTAAACTGACGGGAGAAGCAGAATCAGGCAGGCCATGACCCACCGACAGCACTATTTCCAGCTAAACACTGCCAAGAGAACCAGGTATTTCCCATCTATTTCCTGGGGGTAGAGCGGGTGACCCACAACTCTGCCACCATTATAGTCTGAGTCTCCGCACTCCGTGCACCTGATGGAGATAGGAGATCTTCACTCAGAAGGCCTGCAGACTGCTCTCACCAGGGTTGGCATGTGGGCCCTCCCTGTGCTTGCCCAGTACTGAGTGAGGTACAGGAGCAGGAGCTCCACGAGCTGCTGGCACCACATTTCAGGTCTGGGCTTAACTTGTGCCCTGACCTCATGGAGGTCGCACACACAGGCAGTCTGTGATCATTGTTGCTGTGGTCCACGTCTGGATCCTATGTGTGTTCTGCCTCCCATCCAAGTACTAACCAGGCCCAACCCTGTTTAGCTTCCGAGATCAGACAAGATCGGGCGCGTTCAGGGTGGTATGGCTGTAGACCCTATGTGTGTTCTGAACTGACTGGAGACACAGAATCAGGTGGTCCACAAACTGTTGACCCTGCAGTTCGTGTCTGGGTTTCGCCTGTATCCTGAACTGCCTGGGGTCACAGGACCACTTGTCTGGGATTACTCCACCAGTGCAACCGGATTCTGGGTCATACACATGCCTTGAACAGTAAAGGGTCACTGGATGAGACCATCTGCCATCAACTGACATCACAGTTTGTGCCTGAGACCTGGAAAAACTAGGTAAAGTTGACCATCTACTGGAAGACCCAAGACTAAGCAGCACATCTCAGCAGACACTAGGGGGCAGGTCTGACCACCAGGAAAACGAGAGATACTAGCTACATTTGCTGAACTGCCAGAGAAGAGGGAAACTGAGTGTTCTGTCTTTGGCATCAAACATGACAAAGCGAAGGGCTAAAATGCAATCTCAGAACTCCACCCCACTAGGAACAACTCCACAAGACATCAACATAGGAGAACTTGGTAAACACACAGACGAAATTTCTGAAATGATTCAATGGAAGTAAAGGAACAACTCCATCAGGCCACAGAAGAGATCAGATCAGACGTAATCTCTCAGGCAAAAAATGAAATAACAATAATAATGAAAGAAATGGTCCACACATCTAGAGAAGAAACAGATAAAAAAAATAGATGAACACAGGCAACAGATCGAAATGCTACATGAGCAATACAGGAATGAATTAGAATGCATGAAACAGACTCAGAGAGATTTCCAGGAAATCAAAACTTCCAGTGAAAGCTTGCAAAACTGCTTGAATGAAGTTGAAGATAAAATTTCTGATCTTGAAGAGAGCATGGCAGCTAGCAATCGTAAAAGAAAGGATCTCTTAAAATTAACAAGGATCCAGGAAAAATCAATTCAACAGCTGTAAGGCAAGGCAAATAGAAATAATGTCAGACTAATAGGAGTCAATGAAACAGCAGGAGGTGACACAAATGACATGAAAAGAATATTTTCAGAAATAATAGCAGAAAATTTCACAAGCATGGAAACAGAACCTGAGCACAGTAAAAAAGGCATATAGATCTCCTACTAGTCATAACCATAATAAAACTAAACCCAGACATATAATAATCAAGGTCTCCAGCAAAAGAACAGAATATTAAAAGCTGCTAAAGAAAAGAAACGGATCACCTGTAAAGAAAAGCCCATCAGAATCACAGCAGATTTCTCAACTCAAACCACCCAATCGAGAAGAGCTTGGAGCAAAGTATTACAAATCTTCAGACAAAACAGCTTCCAACAAACACTGATGTATCCTGCTAAACTACCCTTCAAGTTTAATGGAGAAATAAAATATTTCCACAACAAAGCGCAACTGAAGAACTTCACGAGTGCCAAACCATCCTTTAAAAGTACTAAAAGACATTCTCGAGAGAGAAGAAAATGAATGCAATTTCAAGAACAATGATAAAAAGGAACTCTTAAGAAGAGCAAGCAAGTACACAGGTACAAAAAGTAAGAAACCAACAGCAAGTAAATAACATGATAATGATAAGCTACCACATATCAGTTATAACTATAAATGTAAATCACCTCAATTCACCAGTCTAAAGAAACTGACTGGCAGAGTGGATTAAGAAACAAAATCCAACAATATGCTGTAGACAGGGAACACATTCTACTCAAAAGGAAATCCATAGACTTTTTGAAAGTCAAAGGATTGAAAATAATCCTCCGTGCAATAGGAACCCAGAAAAAAGCAGGAGTATCTAGTATGTTTGCAGACAATGTAAACTCCAAACCGAGAATAATCGAAAGAGATAAAGAAGGTCACTACATACTTGTTAGGGGAAAAGTGCAAGAGGATGAGATAACAATCTTAAACATGTGTGCACCAAATATCAGAGAACCAAACTACATAAGACAAATCTTAAAAGACATGGAAACCCATATAACTCATGACACTATTATAATAGGGGACTTTAACACTCCTTTGACACAAAGAGATAGGTCAACTGGACAAAAAATCAGCAAAGAAATAGCAGATCTGAACCAAAGCTGTGATCAAATGGACTTAGTAGATGTATACAGAGTATTCCACCCCACAACATCAGAATACACATTTTTCTCAGCTACACATGGGACTTGCTCTAAAATAGACCATATTCTAGCCCATAGAGCATACCTACCTAAATGCAAAAGAATTGAAATTATCCCATCCATATTATCTGACCACAGTGCAATGAAATTGGAAATTAATGACAAGAGGAACTCCAAAAACTCCATAAACACTTGGAAATTAAACAACAATCTCCTGAATAACCAATAGGTCACAGAAGAATTTAAAGAAGAAATTTTAAAATACTACTAACACACAAAAATGTAGATAAAAAGCTACCAGAATCTGTGGGATGCAATGAAAGCAGTCCTCAGAGGGAAATTTACAGCCATGAACTCACATATAAGGAAAACGGAAAGAAAACCAATAAACAGCCTAATGCTGCACCTCAAACTTTTAGAAAAAGATGAACAAGTCAAGCCCAAAGAAGGGAGGAGATTATAAATATCAGGGCAGAAAGTAATGCAACTGAAATGAAGAAAACCGTACAAAAAATAAATGAATCAAAGAGTTGGTTCTTTGAAAGAATAAATAAAATTGAAAAACCCCTAGCCAACCTTATCAAAATTGGAAAGGAAAAATCTCAAATTCATGCAATAAGGAATGAAAAGTATGAAATTACTACAGATTCTACAGAAATTCAGAACATCATTAATTTCTACTTGAAAATCTTTCCTCCCATAGGATAGAAAACTCAGAAGAAATGGACAAATTCCTAGATATGTATAAATTATCAAGGTTCAATCAAGAAGATATGAAAATCCTGAACAACCCAATATAAATTAATGAGATTGCAAATGTGATTAAAAACTTACCAATGAAGAAAAGCCCAGGACATGATGGATGCACAGAATTTTACAAGAAATTCAGAGAAGATTTAATACCAACCCTCCTCAAACTCTTCAATGAAAATGAAAAGGAAGCAATTCTCCCTAACTTATTTCTGGAGGCAAGTATTGTACTGATACCAAAATGAGAGAAAGACCTAATAAAAAAAGAGAACTACAGACCAAACTCCCTAATGAATATAGATGCAAAGATACTCAATAAAATACTAGCAAATAGAATGCAGCAAATCATCAAGAAAATCATACACCACGACCCAGTCAGATTCATTTCAGTAATGCAGGGATGGTTCATTATTCACAAATCAATTAATATTATACACCATATCAATAGAGCCAAAGACAAAAACCATGTGGTCTTCTCAATAGATGCAGAAAAAGCTTTTGAGAAAGTCCAACGTGCATTCATGATAAAAACTCTACAGAAAATAGAAATAGATAGTATTTACCTCAACCTGATCAAAGCCATCTATGACAAACCAATAGCCAACATCATACCAACTGAACAAGAACTGACAGCTTTTAATTTAAAATCAGGAACAAGAAAAGCATGTCTGCAGTCACCATTCCTGTTCAACGTATTTCTGGAAGCATTAGTGAGAGCAATTAGATAAGAGAGAAATAAAAGGAATAAGAATAGCAAAGGAAGAAATAAAACTATCACTATCTGCAGATGGCATGATATTTTACATGGAAGACCCCAAAAACTCCACAAGAAGACTCCTTGAATTGATACATTCAGCAGTGTAGCTGGATACAAAATCAACACCCAAAAATCAATAGCTTCCTATACACAAACAGACTGAGAGAGAAATTAAGGAAACTATACCTTTCACAATAGCATCCAAGAAATTGAAATATTTAGGAATCAATCTAACAAAAGAAGCAAAAGATCTTTTCAATGAAAACTAAAATACTCTAAAAAAGAGATAGACAAGGATTTAAATAAATGGAAAAATGTTTCTTGCTCATGGGTAGGAAGAACCAACATTGTCAAAATGGCCATACTACCAAAATTTTTGTACAGATTCAGTGAAATTCCCATTAAACTACCATTGGCATACCTCACAGATCTAGAGAAAACATTCCTTAAATTCATCTGGAACCAGAAGAGACACAGAATATCAAAAGCAATATTGGGCAACAAGGACAAGTCAGGTGGAATTGCAATCCCTGACCTGAAATTATACTACAAAGCAACTGTAATAAAATCAACATGGTACTGGCTAAATAACAGACCAGATCAGTGGAACAGATTGGAAGACATAGACACAACCACAAACACACTCAGCCACCTAATCTTTGAAAAAGGGGTCTAATGAACTCACTGGAAGCATGATAGCCACTTTAACAAATGGTGCTAGAAAGACTGGTTTGCCACCTGCCAAAGACTGAAAATAGACCCAAGTCTATAACCATGCACCAAACTCAAGTCAAAATGGATCACATATCTATTGGAAGAGAATGTACATAAAATCCTTGAAGACATAGGGGTGGCAGAGAGTTCATGAACAAAAACCAAACTGCCCATGAAATACTTCAAAGAATCAACAACTGGGATCTCATCCTACTGAAAAGTTTCTGCACATCTAAAGTAATCACCAGCTGGGTAAAAAGAAAACCCACAAATTGGGAAAAAATTTTAGCTGACTAACCCTTGGACAAAGGTCTTCTATCTAGAACATATAAAGAATTTTAAAACATGAGCCCTTCCATATTTAAAGACCCAATCCAAAAATAGGCAGCTGAGATGAATACTCACTTCATAGATAAAGAAATACAAATAGAAAATAAATATACGAAAAAATTTTCAACATCATTAGTCATTCGAGAAATGCAAATTAAAACAGCACTGAGATTTCACCTCACCCAAGTAAGAATATCTGTCATTAAGAAATCAACCAATAAGTAGTGCTGGTGAGGCTGTGGAGAAATAGGAACACTTCTCCATAGCTGGTGGGTATGTAGACTGGTGAAACCACGTTCTTATGCCACATTTTGTAAATGGATGTCTGTTTGTTAATACGTTTTCTTCCTTTATTTTTAAAATAAATTTTATGGCAATTTCAAAAATATTTAGCAAAAGAATGATAGATATTATTTAAAATGTTTCAAAACATTGTGCTGGTTGATTTTATATGTAACATTCAATGGGCATAGGGATGCCCAGATAGCTGGCAAAACATTGTTCTGAGTATCTCTGTGACAGTCTTCCCAAAAGAGATAATATTTTTATTGTCAGTCTGAGTAAAGATCAGGCACTTATTATCCAAACCACTAAATTTCAGAATAAAACAGAAAGGTGAAGGAAGGATGAATTTCTTCTCTTTTGTTGAAGTTAGAGAGTCATGTTGTCTTGCCCTAGAACAGTGATGGTGAAACTTTTAGAGACCAAGTGCCAAACTGCAACCCCAAACATACTTATTTATTAAGTACCAATGCTGCAGTTTAATCTGAATACTGAGGTTTTTGGATAGAAAAAAAATTAATATCTTTTGTCTTCAAGAAAAACACAATAACACAGATACCATAAATTCACCACCAGTGCCCTAGAACTAAAGCTGTCAGTCCCCAGATGTGATGACTTAGACCCAAAATAACTATGAGCTCATCAGCTTGCTCTACTCTGATAAATTTTTGAGCAGGGGTGAAATACACCTCTGGCTTTCCTCCTTTTCCAACTTGTAGATGGGCAAATTGAGAGACATTTTTGGTTACCATAACCACCAATTCCCATAATAAATCTCCTAATACACACACACACACACACACACACACCTCAGTCATCTGTTTCTCTGGAGAATTCTTACTAAAACTGCATTATCCATAGGTTTAGTCAGGACTATCAGGAAAACTTCCATATCTACTTCACGGTTACTTCCTCTTTGAGGTCGGCCTCATATATCCTGTCCTCAACAACCTCTCACTTTGCTGAATCTCTCAACCACTTGGTACTTGGTACTTGCAACACTATTTGGGCCCCTGATATTTCCATACGTCACTTCATATACTGTTCTGGTTTGTGTCTAGATGTCCCCCTAAAGCCTTATGGGGTCATAGAGTTCTTTCAGAGGTGGCTAAATTTAGAGTATGTGACCGATTGATGGTGCAATGCTGGGATTAAGGTGCTAGGATTAAGGGTGGGTGATTGCTGGATCAGTCCACTAACTGGATTGGCACCACCTTAACTCCAGAACACTGGATAGAGGATAAAAGGACAGAAAAACACTGTTAAGGTTGGTTGTTGATTTTGCTGTCTTCCACAGTCATGAACTATTGCCCTTATACCATGTGTAAACCTGTCTTGGAGCCAGCCAATTATCGACTGAAACATTTACAAACTTTGAGCTAAATAAATCTTTCCTCCCTTAATTTTGAGCATTGGGTATTTTGTCTCAGCAATGAGAAAAAAATAACTAAGACATACACACATCTTCTCTTTCCAAAGAGTGGCACTTTCATAACACTCAGTGACCCGTATGGCACACCCCATTGTATGCCTACTATATCACTGGGTTAATATATATTTATTGTTGATAATTGAACCAATGGACACAAACTAATATGTATGTATAATATTAATACTAATGAGCTAATTTGCTTATGAGTTATTTTACTGGCAAATAATAACTTCATCTTGCTATATCTAAAAATATCAGCATGTGACACCAAAATTAAAACATATGACATCTCCTATACAAATTAATATAAAGGGAGGCAAAGAACAGAACGTGGATTCTATGTATGAATAGTGCAAATGTTTTATTAAAGAAGACTGAAGAAAATGTTATGGAAATTGTTCTAATTTGGGACTCACTGGGTACACCAATATTTTATTTTTGAGCATATTACTCCTCCCAAAAATCTCTCCCATTAAAATTAAAACTTAATTTTAATTTTGTGTTGATTTTAAGGTTGTGTTGATTTTAAGAGGTGAAAAAATGACATCATGTAACAAGGTACATCCTCAGCATACCCTCCACTGTGCTGTGTCATCTTCAAATTGTCCATGAATAGATGGGGGAAGAAGCTAAAACCAGAAAAAGGAGCAACTCCTCCATCTTCACCACTTACCAATGTAGGGCATAAAGAAAATGAGCACACTAAACTGAACCCTTACAAGAAGTCAACTAACTTCAAAGCTTTACAGTCTTTGATAGCAAAGACGGATTGCCAAGAAAATACATGACTGAGCAACGGGCAATGGGCCTTTTTCTTATTGTTGCTAAGTCGAAATTGAAATGATATGACAGCTGAGAATGAAGAAAAGCGTACTGTTGATGACGCTGTCCACCAAAACACATCAGGTGTGACTTATAAATTAACATGTAAAAAAAATAACCGGTGTCATAGTTTGTATCTGGATGTCCCCTCAAAGCCCCATGAACTCCTGGGGCGGGCTTCTGGAGTTTATGATTGATTCACAGTCCAATGTTGGGATTTTGGGTGTGAGTACTACACCCGCCCTGGGGCAGATAGTTTGCATATAATGTAAGGGAGGGAAAGAGGCTGCTTGGTGCTGCTCCTCCCTTTTGCTCTTGTTGCTTTTGCTGTTTTCTGCTGCCATGAATTGTTGCCACTCTGTTTTGGAGCCATCCAAGTATGGACTGAAACCTCCACAAACTGTGAGCTAAATAAATCTTTTCTCCCTTTAATTCTGGGTGTCAGGTATTTTGTCTCAGGACAGAGAAAAGTAACTAAAAGAGCTGGTAAACCACAACCCTCTCAAGACAACTTTGCAAATGGACTGCTGTTAAAATATCCTTCCTGTGAACCACATGAACTCCAGCAGTTAGCTGTACATGAACATGCACTGTGGGAGAAATATGCATTCACAATCCTGAAGTTGATTCTTCAGTAAACCTAAGCAATGTACTGATTGTAGCTTATGAATATCAACGTTTGGAAACCTTTAATCTTTTGCTCTCTTAGTACATTAATAATATACTATACTCTTTATGAACAAGGACTCTGGAGTTAGAGGGCCTAGGACTGAATCAGAACTCTGCCAATAGCTAGCTATATATCTGTGGGCAAATTACCTAACTTCTCTGTACCTCAGCTTTCCATCTATAAAATGTGGGCAACAAAAATAGCATCTGGGATGGAGAATAGCTCAGGAGTAAAGTGCTTGCTTAGCAAGTACCAGAGCCCTGGTTTCATGCCTCAGCCCTGGAAAAAAAATATGTATGTATATATAAAGTGTTTCAGTTGGTATTCATAACTGACTTAGACCAATGCCAGGCATATAGCTCTCTATAAAAGCATTAAACAAAAAAAGTAGGTTTCTCTAGTTGGTATAAAGTGGTAGTCTCTAGAATTGTGTGCTGCATGAAATGATGCTTTCGTTAATTTGTAATCAATCAGATAAATACTCATTGCCTAGAAGTGGACCAGGGACCATATTTTAAGAAAACTTTAAGAGCCTTTTGTCTAATCTACAAATTCCACAAATGTGGAAACTGAAGATCATGGCAGGAAAAAGATTCGCCCAAGTTACCAATTGTTAAATTGTAGAAGAGTTAGTAATAGAAGTCAAGTTATTGTTCTTTCTACCAGCTATCCCGGTTTCAATGACATCTTCTGAAGAATTAGTTATATATGATCTTGGGGTAAAAAAATCATACTAGCAAAGATGGCCACCAATAATCCAAGTAAATCATGTGCTTAGTGCACTAGAATCACGTGCAAACTGTGTGACAGATTCTCAGTGTCACCAATATTACCTAACAAATCTTTTACCAAGATTGTTATTGTTCTTCCCTCTTTCTGACTAAGTCACAACATTAGTACTCTTCTATTACACATTCAAAAGCAATGTCTTGCTAGTCATAAACTAAGCCTATTGAAAGAAAAACACTAAGGCAATTTTATTGCTTACATGAACACTTCAGAATCTCTCTCTGTAGTGATTAACTCCGGTAGTAGGTAATTGCAATTTTGATTCCCCCATCAGAATGTCTGAATCCTTTTAGCTTTATTATACTTCACATATTAAATTATTAAGCATGTATACAGCACGGGAATTAAACATGAAAGCCAGCTTAGAGGTAATGAAATATAAAACCAGAAATTGCTTCTTAATTTTTTGTCAATTAAAAAGGAATAAAAATAATTAAAGATCATGGCCTTATAGTTATCAAAGACATTTCTGAAAGACACAACTGTGAATCCATGTGCTGTGGCCCAAATACCAACAAAGCCCTTGCAAGATTCAGTTACTCAAAAGCCAGGCAGAATTTTAGGGTACTTCTTAAAACAAAAAGCTGTCACTTTGCAGATTTGCATTTAATCTTTATATTTACTACAGATAAAAATTTCAGTGAGTTAATATTGGCAACCATGAGCATCCAACAGAAAACACATCAATTCTAGTCTTTTCACATTTTCATTACAGACTATGATTATCTGTTTAAACTAAAGCCCATTAGTTTACCACAGCAATCATTTCCTCTAAGAAAGCAGTGATTGAGGTTTGTTCAGTTGCGAATTGCATAAATCATACATTTCTTCCTGTGAGTTTAGTTAACTTCACTATTAGCAGCAGAATAATAAACAATTACAGTTCAACCAGGTAGCAAAACACAGTGTGAAGTAAATATATTACTGTTCTGAAGAACTACCAGAAAACAATTGAAATAGGTTAGTGCATCTTGGTACAGTATACAAATCTTAGATTCAGTAGGTCTGAAAGATCCCTTTGAGACTGTGAAAAACCACTTCAGCTCAAAGGTATGGAATTAGTAGTTCAGATCAGTGAGTTAATACTGGAGTCAGGAGTCTTCTGGCTCCTTATCGAGTACTCTTCAAAATTGTTTGTATTTGAGCTTCAATAAACATATTCCCTATATGGAGTCTATACTAATTTGGTTAATTATAAGGTTTACTCTTGAGCAAACCATAACCTAGACCAGATTTCTTTTAAAAATTCCCATGTATGAATATTAATATTTACAGCAATGTATATTAGTTATTCATTGATTACATTCTATTTGGAACAAAAAATGTAATCTTGGAGAACTTCTTAATTATAGACATTTTCCAACATTTATAAACATAATATTCATAGTTTTTTCTTAAATTTATATTAAACTGTTACACAAAAAAATAGCTATAGAATCATTTCTATAGTCTTTAAAAGACAGTTATACTCACTAATTTAATTTAGGAGTCTTGAGAAACTATCTAGGCTAATTGAGAAAAATTGTCTTACTTATACAGAACTGCACAGCAATAACAAAAGCATGGATCTTTTTAGTGACTTCCTAGCAGCTGACTGCCATAACGTATCTTTTTAAACTTACAACAGTAGGTAATATAATTATATAATGGTCATTCAGATTTTTTTCTGATTCAGATTCAGCAACTAGCCTGACACAGGATTTCTTTGAAAGATACCTCAGCCTTGTATAATCCTTCCTTAAAATGTTACACATAGTGCTTGGTAAACCGAGACAAAGTCCCTCGGCCATACCATGAGGGCATATTACCTCATAGCCTTATCAACTAAACTTGCAATTTATTGATGCTTATCTGGCTCTCTCACTTGTTCAAATGAGCTGACTCATTTGCCCACTTAACAGATTTTATCTAGATAATAGAGTGTAGGAGACTGTTCCATATCAGTTTCCTTAGGGGATAGCTACAACCTATGCAACTGTTCAGCTACATTTTGCACTTGGCTCCTCAGCAATAGGGTATCACACCACATATGTGGCCTGTCATTTACCCTTGTTTATTTGAATGTCCTCCAGAGTGACTAGTAAAATGGGAAGCTGACACTATATTGGTCTTTCTTTTGTTGTCTGTGTAAGCAATACACTGTCTGAATCTACCTGGGCTACTTGTGTTTTTGGTTTGCCAGCCAAACCTATCAAGCTGAATGATAGAATAGCAGAAAAGACAGCAAACTCCAAAGCCAGATAACCTGAGTTGTCCCAGCTACTGTGTCTTGAATGTTGGTCCCCTCCAAAATGCATGTTGGAAGTTACTTGTCACTGTAACAATGCCAAAATGTGGGAGATTTCAGAAGTGGATAGTCTATGAGGGTTCTACCATGATGGGTTGGATGTATGCTATTGTAAAAGGTTGAATTCAAACTCCTCTTTCCTTCTTGCCCTTCAACTTTCCACCTTAGAATGTAGGAAGAAAGCCTTTTTCAGATGCCAGCACCTTGATCTTGGACTTCTCAGCCTCCAGAATTGTAAGCTGATACATTTCTGTTCATTATAAATTATCTTTTTTATTGTCAGATGTTTTCTCGTACTAGCACAAGATTACACACACTGACCTTCTCACTTATAAGCTGTGTGGTCTTTGGCAAGATACAAAATCTTTCTACTCCTTCCTTTCTTCATATTATCTATGACTGTTTAAGCCTCTGTGAACAGTGAGTGAGTTTATTATATCAAATAATCAGTCTAGTTAATATCATAAAGTTAGTTATATTACTATTTTATCAACCATCACATATTATCACTTTCACATATTATAGACAACACAAGAACTTTTTTATTTTTTGGACAGGGTCTCACTGTATAGTTCAGGTTGGCCTTGAACTCATTATGTTGCCCAGGCTGGCCTCCAGTTTGCAGCAATCCTCCTGCCTCAACCTTCTCAGTGCTGAGATTACAGGTGTGCATCACCATACACAGATCTACAATTACTTTTAAGACATAGAACCCTTCTGCATGAAACTACACAGTTGGAAATACTGAATTAAAGGAAGCGTGCTAAATGAATAATATGCTGTTGAGAGAGAGATTAACTTGGAGCCAGAGCTGATTACAAATTACATACCTTCTCCATTTAAACCTTAATATGTACATCAGAGCAGTAGTTATTATCCATATTTCAGAAACACATCAATGATCCTTTCTTTAACAGGAAAGAAAACCAATGATTTTCATCAATAGTGATAGACGATTCTGGAAATGTATCAGCCCTCCCTTATGTAAAAGGAAAACCAACAATTTCAGACACAAACATTGTAATGATAAACTAATAGAATACACAACAAAACACAGCAATCCTGTGCTTTTGCTTTATCTTGGGAAATCCAATTTCACTAAAATGTTTACTTTTTTCTGCTTCAAAAATATCATAGAGGCATTAAATTTTAAAGATATAGTAAAGATTTTCATAACCATCCATAATTCATACAGAATTAGCATTAGCACTTGGACACATTTTCTCCCATTTTATTTATGCATTTTACCACTGTGGAGTTAATGTTATGTAATTTGCTTTTTCAGTAAAATTTTTTTCTTTCCATTCAAAATGTATAATGAGAAAACAAAAATTATCCATAACTTTAGTTTTAGTTAACCCCAGATGACATTTTTTTCAAAAGTTACACATGTGGTTAGAGTATTTAGAAAGTATACTGTCTTCCGGGCACATATATATCAGAATACATATCGTATATGCTATGTAATATGCCAAAATACTTTCAATTATTTTTCAATGACTCTAAATTATAAACAATACTGTGTTGAATATTTTATGAGTGCACATCAATATCACATAAAAATAGAAACATTTTCACCAAATTCATAAATTATGATTAGAATAACTCAAAGTATATACTATATAAAAGATAAGATTTACCCTAATAGTCAGACAAGAAAAAAATCCACAAAAATATATTTCAAAGCCACTGTAGCTAAAGTTCAGCAAGAGATCAGTATGACTGTTAATCAGGAAACTCATGTCATATTCTCTAAGATCCAAAGGAGACACAAAACAAACTGGCTTAAAGAGAAGCTCCCTTTTGAAAATCATAAGGACAGATATGACAAATTAAAATACTCCCAAATTATAACTGGCTTTCCGTTGCATTGTTTGTCTTATAACAACTTGGTGCTGGGTGATCTAAGGTAAATAATAAAAAGTACTCTTTTCATTTTTGTCATTGGTGATTAACTTGAGCGACTCAGGAAGGAACTGAGATAAAAAGAATCGCGCTCACAGGCTGCTCTGTTATTCACCCAGTTCAGCAGTTGTGCAGTTGCAGGGAGGTAAGGAGGCCAATCACTGCAATGCAATTTGAGCCAGCCACTGAGCGTGTGAGGCCCAGAAATATTTGTGGTGACAATAACAAGTGAGGCGGCCACTCCCCCTGACACATCACTCTGCACAAATGTGGAGAGCATGTTACTTTGTGAGACTTACAAACCCTGGAGGTGAGGAAGTGGACAGAAATAGCTGCCACTCAGTGCCTAGCCTGGAGGCCGGACTGAGCATTCCTCCCATGTGATGTGGAGCCCAGACACTGGGGTGTTTGCCAGGGAATTCATGACAGTCCTGGGCATTACTGGAAATGTGAGCCAGAGGGAGACACAGAAGTCTGTGACACAAGCGGGTGCCACAAGGGCTGAGGGAAGCAGAGAGAGGTCCCCTGGACAGCACTGTTGGGCTGTTGTTTACCCAGGCCCAGGCGCCACAGGAGCTATGAATTGGAGAAGGCCTGAGTGAGCTGCAGCATGGCCAGGAGCTGGGAACACCATGGCCTGGGTAGTTCCAGCTAGGGCTGTTGTGTCCCTGACCGTGGATTCCACTGGAACCAGGAGCTGCAGAAGGACTGAATGAGCTGTGATACAAATAGGATCTGGAAACACTGGGTGTGGGAAGAGGTGGCCTGGGTAGCACAATCTATGGCAGCTGAGAGCAGAGCACAGCTGGGAGCCCAAGGCTGAGACTCACTGAAGAAAGCAGCACAAATGCCTTACCACTGCCTCTAGAACACAAGAGACTCCGAAACATGACTAAAGAGAGTAGCACTGAAGAGACACTCTGGGATACTCGTAACCAATGGCACAGGCTAATTGCCTCCATTACAAGAATTCCCACAATGTGGTACATCGTTCCTGGTTCGGTTTGTTTGTTTTACTTTCCTTGTTTGTTCACCATTTGTTTGGGTTGATTAGGTTTGGTCTTTTAATATTTGGGGGAGTAGCTATGTGTATTAGTTTCTCCTTTTGCTTTTACATTGTTCTGTGTTTTGTTATATTTTCCCACATCAATGTTTGCTTCATAGTTCTACCTTTGTTTCACTGTTAGTTCAATAATTGGAGTTAATCTTGCTATCTCTTCTCTCAGTTCCTTTATATATTACAGCAGACACTTGACTTATAAACTCAATTTGTTGAAAACAACATGGAGATTACATCTCACCCCAGTAAGACTGGCCAGCAAAAAGAAGTCATCCAATAACAAACGCTGGCGAGGCTGTGGAGAAATAGGAACTCTGCTGCACTGCTGGTGGGAATGCAGACTGGTGAAACTACTGTGGAGATCGGTTTGGAGATTCCTCAGCAAACTAGGTCTACAGGTGCCAGCCAACCCAGCTATTCCCCTTCTGGGTATTTTCCCAGAAGATCTGAAAACGTCATATCACCGTGATGTATGTGCACCCATGTTTATAGCAGCACAATTTGTAACAGCTAAATTGTGGAAGCAACCCAAATGTCCATCCAAGGAGGACTGGATTAAAAACTGTGGCAGTTTTATACAATGGAATATTATTCACCTATAAAGAAGGACAAGCTGGAGGCTCTTATAGGCAAATACTCATGGTTAGAGACCATACTCAAAAGTGAGGTAAATCGGATGTGCCTGTGAAAACAGCAGATTGTATCAGTGTAGGAACCTGGAGGGGGGAATATAAATTGGG
>PVLD010026900.1:0-21518 GCA_004027595.1 Dinomys branickii
AAAAAAAAAAAAAAAAGAGAAATTCCCTGGCGTTGCTCTTGTTACATCCCACACGTTTTGGTCTGCCCTGTCTCCATGTTCAGTGAGAAAATTTCAGGAATATTCCTTCGGACTTCCTGGAAGATCCACTGTGCAAACATGCATTATTCAGTCTCTATCTATTTGCATAATCTCTGAATTTCTTTTGTTCTTGATGTCCTGATTTTCCATTGTGATAAGAAAAAATATAGAATATGATCTCATTCTTTAATTGTGAAGACTTGTTTTGTGGCTTAGTATATGGTCTATTCTAGAGAAAGTCTGATACACTGGTGAAAAGAATGTGTATGGCACACCTGCTTCATTTAATGTTCTATAAATGACTATTATGTCCACTTGATTTATATAGTATAGTTTAACTCTGATGTTTCCTTCTTACAGAGTCTGCTTCATCTATCTTTTGATGAAATGGGGTGTTGATATCCTCCACTATTATTGCATTGGAGCCCATATCTCCTGCTACTGTTCATTTCATAAAATTGGAGACTCCAACATATGATGCCGATACATTTATAATCACTATATGATTGAATTGATCCCTTGATAATTACATAGTGACATTTTTGTCTCTCTTTATAATTTTTGTCTGAAAATCTATCTCGTCCAATTACAGTATAGCTACTTCTTTCAGGTTCCATTCCTTTTGAACATAATACCCAGTCTTTCATTTTCAGGCTTTGTCATCTTTTCCAGGACAATCAATTTCTCTTAGACAGCATCCTTTTGGATCTTCTTTTATCCATTTATCCATCTTCAGCAGTTGGGAAGTTCAGTCCATTCCCTCCGTGATAATAATAAGTGAAGGCTTATTCCTATCATCTGTCAGATTTCTTCTAATTATATTCAGTGTTCTTTTGTTTCTTTTTCTCTTGTTCATCTTTGTGGTTTTATGGTCTACTGTTTTAATTATGTTTCATTCTTTTTCATTGCTCTTTTATGTATCTACTCTCCTAGTGGGATTTATACTTCCATGTGCTTTAATGATAGCAGTTATTTTTCTTTGACTTTTGCATGTGGGCTCCCTTAAGCATCTTTTCTAAGGGTAGTTTGGTGTTACAGATTGTGGTTAGATGTCCCCCCAAAACCTCATGCAGTCATAGGTGGGGCTTTTTCAGGGGTGGCTTAGTCTAGAATGTGTGATGCTAGGATTAAGGGTGTAAGATTATTAAATTAGTCAGTTGATTGGCTTGGTGCCTGCCCCATGTTAGGCAGCCTAGTTAGAATATAAAAGCTATTGTCACTTGTTTTTTGTCACTTGCTTCCTTTTGCTGTTTTCTGCCTGCCATGAACTTTTCTTCCTCTGCAGTGCCCCTCATCCATGCCACCCTGCCTTGGAGCCAGCCAACTATGAACTGAAGCCTCTACAAACTGTGAACAAAATAGCTCTTCCTCCTTCGACTTTGGGCACTGGGTATTTTGTCTCAGCAACAGTAACTGAGACTTTTGGTGTTCATAAATTCCCTCAGCTTTTGTTTGTCTTGTAAGATCCTTATTTCTTGTTATTCCTGACAGACTTGCTGAATATAATAATCTTGATGAACAGTCATTTTGTTTCAGAATTCTCTTGAGAAATCAGCTCTTAAGTCACAGAATTGGTGTTTTTCTCTTGAAGATTTTAAAATTCTTTTCATAATTTTACTATAATATACCATGGTTAAGATCATTTCTAGTCATATCTACTTGAGATTCTATAGGCCTTCTGTGTGTGGATAGTCACGTCTTTCCCTAGATTAGAGAAATTTTCCATTACTTTATTGAATAGCATTTGAATGCCACAGTCTTTCTTCTCATGGGTCTTGAATAATTCCTTCTTTCCTTTCTTTCTTTCTTTCTTTCTTTCTTTCTTTCTTTCTTTCTTTCTTTCTTTCTTTCTTTCTTTCTTTCCTTTCTTTCTTTCTTTCTTTCTTTTTCTTTCTTTCTTCTGTCCTTCCTTCCATCTTCCCTCCCTTCCTCCCTCCCTCCCTCTCTTCCTTTTCCTTTTCTTATCTGACTGTTTTTAGGTCTATTTCAAAAGACCTATCTGCAGATTCATAAATTATTTCTTCTGTTTGGTCTAGTCTCTTGTTGAGACTATCAGCTACATATTTAATTGGTCCTTCTAAGACTTATATTTGGTTTTTATTCTAAATATCTATTTACTGATTCTGTTCATTCATAATCTGTATTGTCTTCCTAATTTCACTTAAATGTTTGTCTATATTCTCTTGAACCCTACTGATGTAAATCCAAGCACCTGTACCACTTAGTAGTATCATGTTATTTTTGTGTCAGATGTGTTAGCTCTGAATTTCCCCATCTTTCGGTTCTGATATTGGAAACAATAACATCTGTTTTGTTGAGGTATCTAAAAATACCCTAATTCATAATAATTGCTTAAGTACTGTGATTGTTTATTATTATTTTCACTCTGTTGTCTCAGAGGTTTCCTTCTTATATAGACCACTTAAAATATTTCACCTAGGTTCAGAGTTTGAACTTATGTATCAATGTTTTTGCTATGTGTTCTTACACATCAAGTTCAAATAGAAAGGCAGAAAAGCATATCACTGAGAATTCCTGGGGGTTAACATTATTACTAAGCATAATGTAATAGGATATTAAAGTTAATAATTAAAAAAATAAAGTTAATAATTTAAATTATTAAGTGTTATGAAACTTTAAAACAATTTTGAGAATTAATCATCAATTGTTCCTTACATCAAAATGACATGAGACAATAGTGCAACCATGGCAGCCGTCCTGCACATATATACATACCTACACAGCTATCCTCCTCTTCCTTTTCTCCTTCTCTTTATCCTGATTGTTTGATCAATCTTGTATGTCTGTTTGTATTGTCCTGAGCATACACTTTGAAGTTATCAATGTGTAATACAACCATCATTGTTGATCCCCTGCCACATTATCTGTAGTTCAGTTTTTGTTCTGTTCTTGTGCTACTGTGTCTGTTTGTTAGTGTTTTTGTTCTTTTACTTTTAAAATAAAATAAAAAAATAAATAAAATAAAAAATAAAACAATTTTGACAAATATTTTTAGAGAAAAATTTAGATATTTAGTTACTGTGCAATGAAACTGTGGTGATTCTATTAACTATTTTTCTTTTTTTTTTTTCCTGTAATAAAAATAAGGTTGATTCTGTCTGATCTTAACTAACCAAATTTGAGACTGTAGAGTTTGGTCAAGCTCTTTGCTCATTCTGTACCCATTACTCTTCCAGGTCTAGCTGCCACTGTGCCTGTGTTTGTTGACCTGTTCAGCCCCTGAAACTTTTTCATTGCTCCAAAAGTAGCTGAGAAAGTAGCAGGAGACACAGTCAACTGGCCTGCCACCACCATGTGACATCACAGCCTTACTTGCCCATGTATGTGAGTCTGCACATATTGACCACGGAAAACCAGCATGAGGGCTGGAGTAGAAACGGGCATCCCAGTTAATGGGGAGTAGACTCCCCAAAGTAGCTAATTAAAGGATTTTTCCACCTATGTAGCATAGAGATCTTAAACCTATGTCTGCGTGGCTAAGTATAGGGGCTGGATTTCTGCACTTGCATGCATCAGTGAACCATTTTCACATTAAGAACAAAAAAAGCTGAAGAATAAATTAAGAGTCCAGGGCTGATTCTTTATGGGAGTTATCCAGCTTTGTTCTCATAGATATATTGGAAAGGAAAATTGAAACAAGCCCACAAAAATGGCTTCTAATAAACTACCAAGATAATTGATGTAAAATTTGTCAAGGTAACTTAATTTTATTCCATTATAGAACATTGGCAATTATTTCGTTAAATCTGCCACTCAAAGCAGAAATTACTTCCACAATAACTACCTCGTCCACATTTGCTTGAGGATTCATTTGTGTTTTTATATTAGCACAAATATATTTCTTAGATTTCCCAGACAACAGCAAGCAGCTGCGGCCTTGATGAAGATGTATCTTCCTCACAGGAAGACAGAATATGGAGCTGATCAACTTCCGCCTTCACGCCAACCTCTGCTTCTTTGAATTACACAAAACATATGTAGTCCTTCTCTAACTTGGTTTCTCCTTAAAAATTCATTCCACATATAGTCATTAAATATTTTATTCTAGGATGCAAGCAGTTGGGAGAATAATACAGAATGGGTCTCTGACCTCGTGGGGTTTGGATTTATTACCTTGATTGTACAGGGCCTCTTGTTCAGGTTTAGCACTACTAATTCCTTTCTATATCCCTTTCCCATAAAATGTATTTCTAATCCCCAGGTCAAACATTTAGAACAAGAGATATAAAAGTGTGCACTTTTCTCTGCCTGTGGTATGACTAACGTAAAGTACAGTGGTATCATTAACCAACCTACCTTTGCATCTTTATTAGCATTGAAAGCAGGCCTCATGTGCAGTTGGGTACTCAATAAATATGTATGAAAGGCTCCGGGTGCTCCTGCCTCACTTATGTGGTCTCTGGTTTAAATTCGTCCACTAACTTCTCATGCAGAGAGGCAATCATAGCTTGTACATAATTGAAACCAGTGCTGGGGGTATAAATAATAAGCCATATATGACTTGGATGTTAGAAGTTTATAAAGAAATTAAATTCACCTTATAAAATTTCAGGGAAATATTCACATACAAGTAAGTCATTTGCCACATCAAAGTAAGGTTTCAAACCTAACTGGTTAATATTTTTGAGTAAAATGACCAAAGATATTCCTGCTTTGGTCTATGATTCATGATAGATTTTTGTCTACTGCCTTTTGATTGTACACATTTGCATTAGACTCGAGTGATTAGGTAAAAATATTTTTTTAAAAAGATGCTCACTTTCTCCCTTAGGATCCAAGTTTTAGCCAGTGCTATGTCGATGGACTCTCAACATTTAGGACTAATTTTTAGACTGCACATGCATGATATTACACTTAAAATTTTTTCCACACAGTATTCTCCATGCTTATTTACATCTCAAATTTCAATGATCAAAGACTGAGACTCCCAGTGTAAAGCAATTGTAAATATTTTATTTGACTGTGACCAGCAATTAAAGGGAGACAAGTATCAAAGAATGTTTCCTATTATAATGTGGCTCTTTTATTAATCTCATCAACAGGTTCTCTCTTCCCTGTTTTCCATCCTGGCACATTAATCACTTATGTCCAATTGAATTCTTATATTTCCCAAGCAATAGTACTTTGACTAGCGAGCCTTAACTTTTCTAGGCAATAATTTTTATTTTTATTTTTTTCATTTTTGTTTTTTTTTTGCGGTACTGGGGATCGAACTCAGGACCCTGCGCTTGCTAGGCAAGCGCTTATTCCACTGAGCTATACTCCCAGCCCTTCTAGGCAATAATTTTTTTGCTTGTGGCTCTCTAGACTTTTTAGACTGAATGCATATTCTCCCCTACACATCACCAACCAGGACACACTACATGTCTCTTGGTCAGTTAAATTGATGTGTTCTTCTTTTGGGTGATTTAACTAACCTTAACAAGGTATATTAATCCATCCACCACTGAATCACCAGTAACTACAAAGATGTTCTTAATGAAGTGGGCTGGCCAAATTAAAGTCCATTCACACAGGGCTGTGGACATGATCGGAAATGAAATGATACATTTTGAAAATTCAGAAACAAGTGCTAATAAAAGCAGGGAATAAATGGCCTCTGCATTGGAGAATATATGTGTGTGTGTGTGTGTGTGTGTGTGTGTGTATGTATAATTGGAGTATATCTGCAATACTATGTCTGCATATGTCTGCAGACATATATCTGCACTGAAGCATACATCTCCTGTGAAGGTGTGTGAGATAGAAGTAAGCACGGGAAATACGACATGTGAGGAATTCTGGTTCCCATAGCACAGTAAGGATCCTGCCCAGCAGTAAACCCGCACTTGTTAGACATTAACAATTAAAATGACCATGTTTGAAAATAATTTGTCAAAAACACAAAGTATTTATAGCTCTTCTCTGTTATGAAGAGGATATGTCAGTAACAAGGAACCATTTTAACATTTCTTTTAAAATTATTAAATGGCTTTTGTTTCCCACACTGAAATATGAGCAAAGGTATGCCCAACAACTGATTCTGCTTATGATTTTATATATACTCTGTTCTCTAAGAATAATATTTTAAATTATCTTGGGTTACCTCACCTCGAAAATACCACTTTCATTTCAGACATAATATACAACAGCTCTTGCTGCTGTATCTTTCTGAGCCCTAACACAATTCTCTTAAATTCACTTTGTATTTGCAGTTGCTACTTGTCACAGGCCAGCAGTGTCTCGTATATAAAAGAAGGACAGATATAATGTATGAAAAACTTGGATCATCAGGGCTGGTGCTGACAGGAACCTGGGGTACCCTTGAACAGGAAACAAATGATGGAGCACATTTTTCCTGTCGACTCACATCAAGCCACCAACCTCACACAAACTGTAGGAAGTGTCGTCTCGTGGGGGGAAGGGGCAAGTTCTCCCTTGTCGTCTGGGTCATCGCTTCATTTTGCCATCAACAAGACTGGAGCACAGGGAGGTGAAGTGAGTTTTCCCAGGTCCCTCGGTTGGGCAGACAAATTGGAACTAGACCCAACCTCACTCTTCCAATCTAATGCATTTTCTACTTCATGGCTGCCAAGAAAGGACAAGTGCCCTGAACACATTACACAGTCTGGAATTTTTCTCTCCTGAAGGCAGGATGGGCCTTCAGAATAGAAGGTCATCTTTATGATAGAACATAAGTTGCGGAGAGGACCTCCTGCTTCAGCCCTACGCTGGCCTCTAACCCCTCAGTCCTACTGAAAACAGTATTTTCTAACATTGCTGTAAGCTGTCCTTTGAGAGGAGGCTCAGGGGTGTGTGTGCTACACGAAAGCTTCCCCAAGGTGAATGTCAGGCCTGCTAGTGTCTCCCAAAGGGGATAGAGTTTGTAGCCTGTGGAAAGAACAGAAACTCACTCCACACTTCAGGAACACTAAAAGTGGACAGATTTTTTGGTATGTGTTGCTCCTTTACTGTCAAATATTCTAATCCTGAGTTTGGGTTACTATTAGAGATTATGGGAGGAAAATTCTTTTGGGTTTAAGAAGTAAAGACTGGAACTGAAGTATTCTGGCCCAGAATAGCCAAAGGAGTTTTCCCACTTTCTCAGTTCTGCTAAGACTCCTGGCAAGCTACTTTGTGGCATTGGAGGCTGATGACTCAAGGAAAACATTTCAGAGAGAACCACCAGTGCCCTTTACAATGGTAGCACATACCTGCCCCTACTGCATGTTTATGGAAGACAGAATGAAGCACCTTGAAACCTAGACCCAGCATCTACCGGCACATGACTTAAGTTTCCCAGTTTCAAGGTTGACTTGTTTGTGCACTGGGCATTGGAATGCCAATCTTGTTAAGTTGCTGAGGGAGATACTGTGCCTACAACACTCAGCACGGCCTCATACAAGATGCTGAGGAAGCAGTAGCTCTGACTGGACTCCAAAGCAGCTGATCGTGCAACGTGGAAAAGTCTGGCCTTGTAGCCAAAACAGAGGCAGGTGAGTACCATGAGCAAGGAACGCAGCCTCCCTAAGCAGTTCACTCCTATGAAACAGAGGATAATGACTCTTTATAGCCAACGCTTACCAGTCCAGAACTGACCAGAGAGGTGAGACCTTCTTCAGAGGATACAAGCAGGGCTGCTACCTCCCTGCCTCTCTTTCCAGCACGGGGAGTTCCTGAGGCGGTGCATGGGAAGGATATCCTCAAAGTGTGGAAAGAGACAGGCAGTGCTGCCAGCAACCTCAGTCTTGGTTGGTTTCCGCTTAGGCCAGTTTGCAGTTTACCAAGACCCTATCTCGACATAAAACATAAAAGCAGCTGAGAATGTAGCTCAGCAGTACAGTGCCCCAGGCTTTAATCTCTAATCCCATTAAGGAAATTTTTAAAAATGTTTCCTGATTCTCCCATACCAGATTAGGTCCACCTTTAATAATCTGTACCTCTTGCTATAAAAGTGCTATTAATGAACTCGGTGAGTAATTACTAAATACTCGTTTCCACCACCAGAACACAAGCAACACGATGGTCCTTGGGACCTCTCTATGCTCAGTTCTTGATGTTCTATAGTGCAGTAGGATGACTGTGGTGGACAACAATTAATTGCATATTTCAAAACAGCTGGTAGAGAGCACCTTGAATGTTCCCAACACAAAGAGATAATAAATGCTTGACATGGTATTATCCAGATCTAACCATTACACATTATATAAGTGTTGAAATGTCACTATCCCCAAATATTTGCAATTATTTTGTTTTAATTAAAATTATTTTGGGGCTGGAGGTACAGCTCAGTGGGCTAAGTGCTTGCCGCTAAGCACTACGGCCCTGAGTTCGATCCCTGGTCCCGGGGAAAAAAAAAATATTTTAATTTTGTTTCAATTAAAATTATTTTAATTTTTACTAAAAATTTAAACTAATCTTTCCAATGAAACAAAAACATGTATATAATTTTATTTGTCCATTGTAGCTTAGTTAAGCCCGGAAAATGAGGAAGAAAGGCAGCTACTTTCTGGTCACCTCCAGCAAGAACTTCTCCCCAGGTCCACCAGGGATAGGCTGAGTAGACACAAGAGTTAATGAAGGGCTGAGCCACTGAGCACTGTGTACCTAGAGCCGCCTCCATCTGAGCCCTGTGTTCATTCTCCGACTGTCGGGCACTCACTTGATCCCTGGGACAGGTTTGACCCTTTGTGGATCAGCATGACCGAGTGATGGCATCTGCAGTTTGGACACTGGGTGATTTCCTTCTCTGATCATTCTCAGGGCTTTTCTCATGGGTCCTGCCCAGACCCCTCAGGTGAGGTCTCACCTGTGGGAACCCCTTTCCACCTCTCCAAGAAATCTTCATTGCCTCTGAGATCTGGTAAAACCATGTAAGATTTACATTTTCCTCCATCACACCTAGCTCAGCTTTGCACACAGTAGATGCGTTAAAATGTTTAACTATATAATAAAATGCAGACAGTTTATCCTTCTGTGCCATTGAAAGGACATAACAGCAGTATATCTGTTGGCCTTGAATTATTCAACTCATTCCCCATCTCTAGCTCTGCTAACTTCCTGTTCAAGATGGGCTTCCTGCAGACCTACTCCCGGGTCTTCAGTGGATTCAGCTACAAAGGTTTTGAACCACTTTTAAAATTTGGGAAGAAATGAAAGTTTCATAAAGTTACAATTATTATAAGTACTATGGCTTTTCCTCCAAGTCTTCTTGGATGTAGGTTCTTAGAGCAAATATTGTTAAGAGGATTAAATATAAATTTCAAAATTTGTTGCAGTTTCAAGGCAATCCTTCATTCATTTCTAACCATTTCATCTTGTGCTAATATTTATTATTTTGGTCAGAGGTACTCTTTTCTCAGCTAAGCCGCCTAATTACATGAATCATAAAATTAGGCAAAACTCAAATATTAAGTAATTCAGGTTAAAATATATGTCTCCTGCCTACTTAAATGCCCACAATAACTGTAATGATAGACAGGATTTAAATGGGGCTGTATAAATCAAAAGAAATATGTATACTTTTAGCAAATCACTGGAAAAGTCATGTCTCAAAACAAAACAAAACTGCATTTTAAGCTCCATTTACTATCTTGTATTTGACAGAAAAATTGCTTCACATCTGAACAAAACTGTATGGTCATTTTCCAAAGTGAAGAGAGCAAAGTGAACTAAACTTGGAAGAAAAAAACAAACTGCAAAAGTAAAAGTATAAATCAATTTACCCTGAGGTCACAACACCACACACACACACACAAACACACACAAACATACCCTTCAAGTACTCCAGAGCTGGGGTCACATGTGGTCCCAACCCACACTCAGCAAATTCCCCAAGCAGTCTGCCTGCCCTGCCTGCTTTCCTTTGGAATCCAGCAGAAGCCCTGGATCCAGCTTGATTTCTGTTTTATTCATTTTAACTGTGGCCGACCTCAAAAGGGGCCAGGGAAACTGTGAAACTCCTGAACTTGAACTGAAAGAGATAGGATGAAAAAAGCTTTTCTCCCCAGGATCAAGGAAATGGAAATAAAGTTTTGCATAACTAGGTTCAAACTCTGCTTTATTCTCAAGTTCACCCAGCTATCTCCCTCACATTCAGCATGTGGCTTGTGTCATGGGGCCACACACTCACACATGGGAGGTCACATGCTGGGTGGAGCATGGAGCCTTTGACATAAAGAAGACCACTAACTTGGTCAAGGTGACTCCTTGCTGGACACTGACAGCACAGCCCTTTATGTAAGTTCATGGCTTGGCAAGACTTACATTGCAGCATACATATCCCACTAACATATGCTGGGACATGATGCTTTTATTAGAGAAAGCAGGGTTATCATGGGTAGGGAAGCTCTGTACAGTGTGACAGTGTCTTCAAACGCAAAATAGCACACCTGTCAACGAGAGCCACCCACCACGGTAATCAAGAGCACTTTGGTACCTTTGTTGTTGATTTCAAGCCAAGACAGAGTGAGCAGGGAGGAGCAAAATAATTAATAATAATAATAAGGAGAAAGTTACGGAGTGCATAGTAGGCATGAGGCAAGTACTGTGTATATATTTGCCACCTCATCCTATCACTGCCCTATGTGATATGCTTAGAGTAGCCCTGTGTGACCAAGGAGGAAGTTAAGGCTCCATTCAGCAACTTGCCCTAACTCACCCCTAGAAGAGCCAGCCCCGCCGCAAACACTCACATATTTCCAGGCAGAAAAGAAATAGGAGGGAGGGACTGGTCCAATAAGAGCAATGTTATCTTCCCAGTGAGGAAGGGGGAAAGTCGGGCCAGAGCAATGCGGTAGGATCTTAGAGAAACGGTTCATAACGTATCTGAAGAAACAACCTTAGGACATTAATACAACAAATACATATTCAGTGCTTCCTTTATGCCAGACACTAAGTACTTTACTTGTATTAACATCTACTACATTTGATTTATTTAATGGTTATTCATTAATTTTTACTTAATTATTACTGATTTTCAACATTTAATTTTGACAGCAATCCCAGTTTACAGATGAAGCCAGTGGCGTAGGTCAAGTTCACTGCAAGCTGAGCCTCAGATGCACTTTCTGAGGCAAAGGGTGACGGCAGAAGCGGGAGCTGGAGGGAATTCTCCCAGAAGCCCGCTCCATGACTAACACCACAGGGTGAAGGCATCCGTGGGACGGGCCTGGGTCTTTATACCCCATGTTAGCCATTCACTGGCTGCAGGCAAGCTTGGAGTTCAGGCCACGCTCTGGAAATAGCACTGCTGGAAGCTATTACCAGCCAATACTCCCTGTCGCTAGCTCCAGTTGGGGGGCACCTGCCCGGAACAGGGAACCTTGGTGGTGCACTGAGAAGGGCCGCTGCTGTAATGTGCTTAAAGTCCCGGGCCGGCCCCAGCGCCCTGCGGCCTCCTCTAACCTCAGCCCTGTTAAGCCGCAGAATTATTTCGAGAACTCGCCCCTCGTAATTTGAGTGGGATGAGATCCTAGGTAATGCATTTGATCAGGGAGGCCTAGAGGGCCATCCTCCGGGCAATAATGATGAAACACAGAGAGGGAGCTAGCGTTTTCTCCTTAATACCTAGGTCTAATCATATTAACCCTTTCAGCAGAAGCATGAACATCTTCACAGTGCCTATAGAATAGCTGTGCTATTGGAAGGGTTCCAAAGGTCACCAAAATCTGCCTCGAGCCCACTGACCGCCCGACCCAGGGATCCATCTGAACATTGTAGTGCCTGCCCTAATGAACTTGTCACCAGTCCTTGCACATGCCCTCCCCTCCCTCACACTGTCTCTGAGTCTGAGGCCCTGTCTCAGCGCTGCCTCCTTCTGTCCTCACCTCCTCTCCACCACTGGACAGTCCCTTATTCTCCAAGCTGCCATTCTCCCACTGAAGCTTGCCTCACTCTCCTCAACTAGAATTAATAACCATCAGAGCCAAGTCTGCCTTTCTCTACAGTTATGAATATTCTCACTAGGTAGTTACATTTCTGAGAACAGTAGAAGTATAAGGACTATTAGTTGTAAAAAGCCAGAAACTCAATTCAGACTAGCTTGAACCAAAAATATATTCTGTCAGTTCCCAGAACAGGGAAATCTAAGATAAAAGACTGGCTTTGGACAAGAATGAATTCCAGAATTCTGACAATATCAGTCTTTCCTCTCTGTTTTTGGTTCTGTCGATGTGTTAGCGAACATGGCCACACCAGCTTTGGGCTTACTGTTTTCTCAGACTACGCTAACAGTGAAATAAGTAGGCCCTCTCCCCAGCGACTGGATGGGTCTTCATAACCGGTTATTCCCAATAGGAGAGTGAAACCTTCTCCTAGAGCCCTCCTTCATTCACAGAAGGGCCCGCTTAATCCTTCATCTGCTTGATCCTTGTCCACTTCTAGAACTGCCCTTGGATCCAGAGAATTAGTTGGCTTAAGGCCCTTGTGCACCTCTGCTTACAGAATGAAAACCTTAGCTCAGTACTGTGGCTGGATTATCACATTAAAGAGGGGATCTGCTCACAGGGCGCAGGGAGCATAGGTGAGCAAAATCTCAGAAACCCACAACAGCTATCAATACTGTTGCAGCTGGAAGGAAAGAAGGTTCCAGAAATCACCAAGAGCAAGGGGCAGGGATGAACAAATGTAGGCTGGGGGAGCAAGCAATGCGTAGGGACCACCGCGGAGCTTGATTCAGAGACAGCCTTAAAGGAACAAGAGATTTAAGCCTGAGGTCTGTGGGTCGGTGCCCTCGAGAAGTTCTTGTTTTCAGAGAAGCAGTAAAAAGGCTCAGTCATATTTTAAGACAAATATTCTTACTTTGCAGGGCTTCAAAATAAAGATGGTCATAAAACTTCATGAATAAGGGAAGAAAAGTCAGAGTCTCTTAGGCTTTAACATACTGTTAAAATATATCGCCTTTAATCTTTTCAGGATCCATTGAAAAGTACTGGAGCTCAAAAGGCATGTTGCCTCCTTGCTAAGCTTTGTCTAAGTTTTACATTTAAAACAAAGGAAAAGAAAAGCCCAATGCAACCTCTTCATGAAACGGTAGAATACTGATTATTTTTGTGTCCATGATTTATTTTTGTTTGTTGTTCTGCTTTTCTATCTTTCAAAAGAATTTTTTGTTTGTTTGTTTTTCTCCCAAGGTTGTAGCGGTTTTGTCTTTGTATTACTACAGCATTTGCATGTAGGCAGTGTTCTTAGTTACACTGGAACCCGGTCGCAGAGCAGGAGAAGCTGAGCCTGTGTACACAAAGCTGGCCCTAGTGACTCACCACCAATGGGCCACAGGCTCAGAGCTGTTTTCTGAAGAGCGGTGAAATAGCCACAGTAGCCTTCCCAGGACTGAGGGACCCCATTTACGACTAGACCATCTAGGGGAGGGTGTTTTCATCACAGACAGAATTGCTTGTTGTGAGAATCACACCTGCAGTTGGACCCCTTTCGCCTGCATTATACAAACGTACAAATGTCAGTGCTGGGTGAGTTAATTCACCTCCTCGCTCCACCTTATGATGCTGGAGAGTCCCTATGTGATTACGAGCTGTATCAGCCATGGTACCAAGTCTTTTAATCTTTATCAGAATTCCCCAAACCAGCCCAAATAATCAAGTTTCTAAGACTTGCTTCCAGTCACATTGCTGCCTGTAAACTCTCTCGTTTGTAAATCTTAGAGTTAGAAACATATGATTTCATACTCTCCTGTCCATAACTGTACTTTGAAGTCCTTTTCCTTGTTACAATAGCCTAATAAGGGTTTCAAGTTTGACCACATTTTTAACTTGATGTCTCTTCTCTAGAGTCACTCAAGTATCTCTCACACAAGAGTTCTTAACTGTATGGACCCAACTCGAGATAGTTTTTTCCTAGAAAGTTTATCTGTACTTTAAAGAATGGCTTTCACATCTCAGCCTCATTTTCTTAGATTCTATACACAAAAACTCATCAGTGGCTCTCAAATTTTAGTGACTACCAAAATTTCCAGAGAAGTTGTTAAAAATGCAAATTTAGTAGGTCTAAGGCAGCTCCAATCCAATTTTAGGAATCTGGCTAAGTGGTGGTAGCACAGCTGATCATAAAGTCTCGAGCCTGCTTGAAGAAACACATACAAGGGCTGAGCCACCAGACAGATCTGAGTACGTTCAGGATTAGCTGCTAAATGACTGCATTCATTGAACTAATTATTTAACGTCCTGGTTACTTTTCTGTCATTGCTGAGACAAAATACCTGACATACCATATCAAGGGAGGAAAGGTTCATTTAGCTCACAGTTTGTGGAGGTTTCAGTCCGTACTCAGCTGGTTCCAAGGCAGAGTGACACGTGGCACAGGGCAACAGTTCATAGTGGTGGAAAACAGCAAAAGCAACAAGAGCAGAAAGGGAGGAGCAGCAGCAGGCAGCCTCTGTCCCTCCCTTATATTGTGTGCAAACTACCTGCCCCAGGGCAGGTGTAGCACTCACGTCCATAATCCCAGCACTGGACCATGGCTAGGTCACAAACTCTAGAAGCCGCCCTATGACTGCATGAGGCTTTGGGGGGCATCCAGACACACATCATAACACTTAACCTTTGTGTGCCTCAGTTTTCCTTTCTATATGAGGGGGGAATCAATGGGATCATAAACAAAATGCAAAGTGACACATAGTCGCTTATTACAGTTTACAATTGGAAAACAGATCAGTAAATAGTAGACATTAATAAATGTTATATTACTAGAGATGGTTTCACAGGTGGATAAAAAGTTCTCCAAATTTCCAGTATGATAAAGGATCAAAAGAGAAGAGACAGGCCTGAGTAAGCTAGCCAGAATCTTTGAAACCAAGAAAAACCTGTTCCAGGTAACTTCAAAGCATCAGTGAATGGTGAAGGATTTTGAACATAAAGGGAAAGGATAAGTACAACTTGTAATTTTTTGCTCCAATAAGTTAAGACTGGATAAAAATACTGATTGGTAAATAATAATAGTTATACTTAATTTTAAAAATATATGACACTAATTTGGGCTTACATATAGCATATTTTGCAGCAGTTCATGGCCTATTTTCTTAAACTTTTAGAGACTTGTTTTTCAAAAGATTTTAGCTATCTTCAATAGGTGACCTATTTAAATTTATTCTAGTTCTTATTTATAATAACTATTTATTGAATGCTTACTTAATGTCCCAAGCATTTTCTGCTTATTATTTTAATTATAATTCCAAGATCTTCTGTAGAATAGATTGTTTCCATCTCTATTTTATAAATTATGAGTCAAACTCAGAGCAGTTGTACAACTGCTGGGATCCAGAGGTGATGGGGATGCAATGAGTGACCAGCTGTCTCCCACCAAAGGTGTCCTCCCATTACATTCAGTGTCGCAGCGCTGAGTACTGGCTATTCTTACTTAACTAGCTGAATGCGGCCGCAGACTTACGAGCCGCGGTCGGCCTGCCCCATACTGTGGCATTTCTCTGTGGGCCCCTGGGTTTCAGCTCTGTTGCTTCATGATTAATTGAAATAGGCCGTGGCCCAGGGTTGTATATGACTTTGAGAGAAATACTGAATTGCTCTGCATTACATCTAGTGACTCAAAAGATAGCTTATGGTTCCTATGGCCATTGTTTCATATTTCTTCATTTATATTAAAAAGAAAAGTGAGAAAAAGATTTGGACAGAATTGTCTAATGAGAACACTGACGATGGTAAGGGCCAAGATATATTAAATATGGATGTGCCAGGCACTGGGCTAAGACCTTTACATGTAAGATGGTATTGACCTCATCTTATTCTATGGAGTAGTATTAGCTCTGTCATAAAGATAAATAGATAAGGACTTTAAAACTTTAAGGAATATGACCAGTGGTTAACAACCTACAAATTACCCAGCCAGGATTACAACCCATAACAAAGAGACTTATTACTTCACAGGAAAGGAAGATAACACAAATAAGTAAAACAAGCCAAGAAGACCCCGTAGGGCTCGGCACATGTATTTTTTCAAGAATGGCTACTTGGCTCTAGTACTTTGAGGCTGGGTAAATTTGGCTGTGCCTCAGATCTTTTTTTATTTGACAAGTTAAGAATGACATGTTATGTGAAATCTTTAAGTTTAAAAATGTTAGCATTTATTTGTTTCAAATGGGTTTCTTTAAATATTTTTGAGGTTCCAATAAACATATTTGTGGGTCATGTGGTCCCAGGCTTCCCAGATGCCACCTCTGATATAAGGTTCATGCTCAGACCTTGGGCTACAGGGACATCCACGTCTTCCTGGGCTGCCACTGTGAATAGTTATTTCCAGGTCTGCCTTTCTTAGATCTACATCTGCCTCCTCCTCTGCAAAGAACTTCAAACCAGACAGACAGGCTGGCAAAGGCAGAGATTCAGTACAGAACTCCAATAAGTGGAACACCATTCCCAGAACTGTCTTTTTCCAGGCACAACCTTCCACCTCTTTGGCCCTCAAAATTCATAAATGTTTGCATCTCTAAAAGTACAACAGCCAACTTGCTGTTTTAAAAAACACATGATATTCTAGAAAAGGAGATGGCATGGCACAGGGACAGGCTACAGAATGTAAGAAAATACTTGCAAATGGTATATCAATGAGGGGTTAATATTCAAATATGTAAGGAAATCAAACAACTCAACAACAAATAGCTCAATTTTTTTAAATAAGCAAAAGTTCTGAAAAGATGCTTCTCAAAAGATGACAAATGGCAAATAATATATTTAAATAAGTCATTTATATCACTAAACATCAGGGAAAATGCAAATCAAGACAATGAGATATGCTCTCACTCTATAACAACAGCTATCATCAAGAAGATGAAACATAACAAATGTTATCAAGAATGTGGAGAAAAAGAAACCCTTGCATGTTATTGGTGGGAATGTAAATTTGTACAGCTATTATGGAAAACAGTATGAAGAGTCCTCAAAAAATAAAAATATAATTGCCATATCACCCAGCAATCTCATGAATGAGCGACTACTAAAAGAAATCTCAGCCTCATATTAAAGAGATCTCTGCATTCTCACATTTATTATAGTACTAGTCAACAACAACCAGGGTATGGAATCAACCTAAGTGTCCACCACAAGATGAACAGCTTAAAGACTGTGGTACACATATACAATAGAACACTATTCAGCCATAAAATTAAAACTCCTTCATTTGCGTCAGTATGGATGAACCTGGAGGACATTACATTAAGTAAAGGAAACTGGGCACAGGTACACATATGCTGCATGATATCACTCACATGTGGAATCTAGAGACAGTGATTTCATAGAAAGTAGAGAGCAGAATAATGGTTACCAGAGGCTGGGAAAGATCAAGAGCTGGTCAACAGGTACATAGTTATAGTAAGACAAGAGTTGAGGGAAGTTCTGGTGTTCTACAGCAAAGCAAGCTAGTTATAGTTAACAATGATATACTGTATATTTCAAAAATAGCTAGAAGAAAGATTTTAATGTTATTATCATGAAGAACTGATACAGTGTGTACATCGGTCCTACAGCACATTATACCCCAAAATGTATTAATTGTGTCAACCACAAACTTTAAAAAAAAAAAAGAGAAAAAGTACATGGTATCCTTTAGAGATTATTTACCTTTTTATGTTACTTGGGAAAGAATACACAAATACACTTTCAGGGACAGAATCCCTTTAAATCTTGGCAACCATGCATTGTGCCCTTTAACTTACCAGTGTTTTGAAAGACATTTACAGTACCCCCGTCACCCTTACCCGCCCGGCCATAACGGAAGCGTTGTAACATGGAAATTGGCTCCGTGTACGTTTCCTGTTGTCATCCACAGATTTTGTTTGTTTCAAATGGTAGAGTCTCCCCTTGCTTGCCTGAGCCAGCTGGGGCCTGGGCATGCCTAATTTTCACCCTGTGTTCAAAGCAGATGAGGGAATCTTCACAGGCAGAGAAAGGCTGAGAAGTGGCACTTCCTGCATCGCTCTCCTTCCCACTCGGGTTTATTAATATCTGGTCAGAAATGTGACAGTGAGAAGCTTTGATGTGCAGAAGAGGAAGGCACTAGCAAGTGAGTGTTCTCAGTTTAATATAGTGCCACCTGAGTGGGCTGTGCTGAGAAAAAGAGAAAAATGGATTGTAAATCTATTTTGCACTGAGGAACTAAGTCTGGGCTTGAATCAGCAAATGAGATACAAAACACAGTAAAAGCTGAGAGCTACTGTGAACTTTGCTCTAGGTCTGCCCAATGGATTTGTCATCACTGCTCTCTGGAAGGTGAAAGGATTTCTGTGATGATTGATAAATGCCACTTAAGAAATATGATTTTAGTGGATCCTTATAACATCTTCAGAATTGGGTGTCATATCCTAGCTATTCCCAATTGTCATTTTATGACTAAAGTGGACAAAAGTATCTGCCTATGAGTAGCACAGCCTTTCCCCTCCCCTCGTCTTCAAAAGAGATTGAATTTAACTTCCCTTCCCTTCCTACACAGAAGGCTCTTCTATGGGTGATGCTGAATCAGGAGGCTAAGAAAACATATGCAGCACAGAAATAGTCTCTTTTTCTAGAAAACCCAAAGGAGTGGGCTGGGGGGAAATTATCCGCTGAGAATCTTTCATTTGGGGAGGTGGGGCTAAGAGGAGGAGGTGGCTATCAGGAGGGATGAGAGAGGTTCCATAAAATAGATGAGGGAGATGCCTCCAGAGAAGAAGGTAAGAGGTTCCATACAGTGCTGAGCCTACAGCAGAAAACAAATGATTTTAATACTATTTTCATTTGTGGATTGAAAGATGCCATGACTCAGAATTCTTTCTGGGTGATGTTTAAATTTCAGATTCCTCATGGATGGAAGCCCAAGGGTCATAGCTTTAATAGGGTTATAAGTGTGCACAGCTGTGCGGGCTCATGCCGCCTCTCCCCTCTAGCAGTCACTCTGTTTCCAAAGAGACTTGACACAGAGCACGAAGCCATGGACCTTGTCTTCTCAGCCAGAGGAAAGGGACCTCTTCAATCGATGTGGCACTGTTCCCAGATTTCAGAATGACCTGCTTCTGAGTTTGGGGGTCAGCCTGTAGTGGTACTACCAAGGAGTTCACTGTGATCTTCTCATTGAGATCGATACCTATGTGAGCAAACATAACATTTGTTATGGTTTGTGTCACGATGTCCCCCCAAAGCCTCACGCAATCGTGGGGCGGGCTCCTGCAATTTGTGATTGATCCATGGTCCAGTGCCGGGATTATGGGTGTGAGTGCTTCATCCTTCCTGGGGCAGGAGCCCACATACAGTACAAGAGAAAGAAAGAGGCTTGCTGCTGCTCCTCCCTTTTTGCTCTTGCTGCTTTTGCTGTTTTCTGCTACTATTAACTGTCACCCTCTGCCATGTGCCACTCTGTCTTGGAGCCAGCTGAGTATGAACTGAAACATCTACAAACTGTGAGCTAAATAAACCTCTCCTTCCTTAATTCTGGACAGCGGGTGTTTTGTCTCAGCAACAAGTGAGAAGTAACCAAGACAGCATTGATGTTTAGGCTTTCTTGAGGCCTCTTATTCATTGAATAATAAATATTCACTAATCACTTACCATGTATCAAGCACATATTCTTGGTTCTGAGAACACAGCAATTAACAAAACCAACATCCTTTCCTCACAGAGTCCACATTTCTTTTTATACATGTCTTTTTTCTAAACAAAATTTTTCAATTAAGTAGGCAAGAAAATGAGAGCCGCAAGTTATGGGCTTGATATTCAAGTTAGTGGAAACATTAAAATCATATTTCAGATTCTCCTACAATTATAGGGAGTGAGCATTATATCAAGTGTTTCCTCCTTTGTCCGTCCAAGCATTACTAAACTCAAAGGAAATTTAAAACATTTCTCCTCATCTTAACAAAGGCTTGTACACAGTCCGGAGCCAGGAAACTGCAGGTCAGTGATACAGGCTGAGGGGACAGTGAAGCCAGAGATGGGTTCTCACTGGGTCACCAGGTGCCACACATGAGTAGCATAATTTAAGTCTTAGTCTAATCACCCCCTGTAATATGGGGCTTCCCCATTAGGCTTTTGCATGGACTACATGAGCTAACCCATGTAAAATGCTTAGCTCAGTGCTTCTACAGAGTGCACACAGTTACTACCTATTTGTATGATTCATTTCCTTGTCTATAAAGAGTGGGCTGGAGGAGATCAGCTCCTCTGAAGACTCAACTCCCTTTACAAAAGAAATGAGAGGAGATGTGGGTGAGACAGATCCACTGACAAGTGAAAAGACGTCAAGCAGTCAAATAATACAGGTAGAGTAGTAGCAAGTCTGTGCAGGATTCAGAGAATGTGGTTTCTTCATGGTGTGTCTCTGCATATATCTCTGCGTGTGTCTGACTCTGTCCCTCTGTCTTGGCATGTGTCTCTGTATAAGCAACTATTTTTTTTTCTATTAGCCACAACTAGCTGTCTGACTACAAAGGACATCTTTAATAAGCTTGTATTACCAAGAGGCAACCAGACTCCATCCATACAAATTTCTGTGTTTCAGGAGTTCTTTGGGTATCCCTTCATGAAACAAATTATAATTCAAGTGGCAGGGACAAACAAGGCAGGGTGCCAGTGTCCAGCCAAAGAGGTTGTTTCCCAGACAGAAGCCTCAGCTAGTGAAGAAGCACGTGGCTTCTTCAGAGTCTTTTAGTACTGGCATCAACACCTAGGCCAGTAATGGTGAACACTTGAGATCTTCCAATGATACAAACAGCCTGCTACAGCACACATGCCACCACTGGCAATGTGGAGACACCACAGTGGTTTCCCACCACTGACCTAGGCTTTCAAGTGAAATTGTCTCTAGTTGTTCTTTTGTGATTGGGCAAGTGTCATTAGTCATTCTAATTCCAAAATTGGTCTCCAAATGTTTTAATGGGACTGTTGACAACAGTCTCATAAACCCTTCAGCAAAAGGTGGTTTTCAGTAATCTCTAAGAAAATCTAATACTGACATTCTCTATGCAACTGTGGTCTTACCTCATCTATTTTAGTGACAGCTTTTTTCATTTTGAAGCAAAATTTGTTTTTCATGCCCTTTACTATCTGCTTAGTACCAGGAAAAGTGCAGTGCAAAGAACACATGGAGTAGGGCAGGCCTGAGTTCAAATCTTGGTTCTGCCACTTCCTAGTTATCTGAAGTTTAGGCGGTCCTGGAGCACCAGTTTCCTCATCTGTACAATAATATTCCTCCTGCAGAGAGGTGCTGAGGATTTGAGATGATCTCTCTCTACTTAAAGTTACCTGATTTTTTTTTTTGCCTTTTATTTTTTTTTATTATTTTTTTTTATTTTAGAAACATAAAAGTACAAAAACATATTGACAAACAGACACCCATTATCATAGAAAATAGTACAATCACAACTAATCTATAGACAAGGTGATATGGTCTCAACAGTAGTTGTTGCTTTATCCATTGATATCTTCGAATTGTAGATGTATGGACCCATATACAGACATGCAAAT
>PVLD010026901.1:0-21505 GCA_004027595.1 Dinomys branickii
TTAAATTATAAAGACTTAAACATAAAACTTTGTTCCTACTCAGCAGAAGTTACTGATTGTTTCATTGGTTGATAGTACCCACTAAGACTTAATTCTAGTCAGGCTAGCTGCTGGCGTCACAGCTGAGCAGCCTTTAGTAACATTGTTGCTTTGAGTGCCAGTTGGGTACTCACAGCCCGTGATGTGACTTATCTGTTTGGTCTTATTTAGCGACCTCCCTACAAAATAAATGTGAGTTTCTTCGTGACTCCTATCTGAGTATATGTGCCTAATGTTCTTTCTTGTTTCTTTTTCTTTTTTGTTTTATAATACTGGGGATTGTATTCAGGGCCTGAGGCATGCTAGGCAATCAGCCTGTCAGTGATATGCATCCCCAGCTCATTTTGTAAATTTTGAAACAGTCTCACTAAGTTGCCCAGGCTAGCCTTGAACTTGGTAACCTTCTTGCCTCAACCTCCTGAGTAGATGGGATTAAAGATGTGTGCTGCCATCCTTGGCTCAGAATATTCTTTCTTTGGGAAGCAGAAACAAGCAAAAAATGGGCAAGAATTCAGTTTTCATTTAAAATATTTTGTAGTTGTAAAAGCAATTTGTAGTGGTAGAAACAGTTTCACTTTTTTTTTGTACTGGGAATTGAACTTGCTAAGCAAGTACTGTGCCACTGATATATATCCCCAACCCATTGTGACTTTTTTCTTGTCTTTTTGAGACAGGGTTTTGCAATGCAGTTCAGGCTGGCTTGAGCCCACTTTGTAACCCAGGCTGGACTAGAACTCTCAAGTGATCCTCATGCCTCAGCCTTCCTTCCTAGTGCTGGGATTACAGGCATGCGCCACTGCACCTGGCCCATTTTGACATTTTAATTCCATTATTTTGTTTTAGTTTTTCTCCTATTAGTTTTAGATCTCAGAGGATTATTAAACCAACTTCAAAATGAAATCTTAAACATCAGTAAAGCATATTTTATGTAAATTTTTACTAAAGATAAGAGAACGTGTGATATTTTATGTAAAATTCTGTGTAGATTTACTACCAAGGAGTAGAAATAAGAGAACTATACAGATGTTCTCTGTTGATTTGAGGTAATGTCTCTTAAGCTATTTAATAATTCAACAGCTTGTCATGGAAAGTATTCACATATGCATATTAAGAACCAGGCAGCCTAATTTGTAAAACCATAAATTGTAGCATGACTAGAGCTGATGTCAAGTATGCTTTTACATACTGATCTTGACTGGTTTGAAACAGTGCATCAAATGTACTGTACTAATCCTAAATAAAGGCTCCATGTATTAACTATTTCCAGAACATATAAAGAAGCATTTTAATGCTAACACACTCACCTATTTTTTTCCAAATAAAAATTGTATTTTCCTGATTAATACATGGTTATTACTTAAAAAAATACAACTGCAGAAAATTATAAACGAATTAAGTCTTCCCAAATTCTGTTACCACTTTTTAGATCTACTATTTTAAAAAATATTGTCTCCATACATACACACGTATATTATATTTTGTATACTCTTAATCAGAATACTTAGGCAAGATTTTATCTGGTGCCTAGGCGGAAAATAGTGTGAATGCATGAGGATTCCAAATACCATATTTCATTAAATTAAAGATGCTACTAAGACTTACACACTATTTTTTATATTGCCAAGAAAAAACATTTCCAGTTACATTTTTATGGCGCCATGAATTGTAGTTATGTTGGCTTTAGAGACATTCAAATCTGAATATCCATTTTAGAACATTAAAATATAGTTCTATATATTCAGTAATCTTTTCTGTCTCAGAGGCTCTGATATTCAGAAAAATGAAATAAGTATGTGAATATATTTCCTCTACTGTGAGTTGTATTTCAGTTTTAAATATTTTTACTAAAAGTTAAATAGAAAAGTAATGGAGCCTCAGAAGTTGTTAGAAAAGTAAAAAACATTTTTGGTGCTCGAAAATGAAGACCTAGGGGCCTCCTGAATGATAGGTACATGATCTACCACTGAGCTACAACCCTGGCCCCAAAACTGGAGTTCTTGTTGCTTCCTAGAGGTGTTCAAATTCCTAGGAATGGACAAGTGCAAGTAAACAAAGTTCTTTCCTGCTATCCTCAGTTTTTCACCTAAACTCTGAGAGGCAGACAGGCATTAAGGGTACATATTTGTAGCCTGAAAGAGCTTCTCTAGGAATTGGAGGTAGTTGACCCCCTGTGTTAAGGGTAGCTCTGGCTCTGGCTTTAATTCCATTATTTTGAGATGGTAGAGGGGTGGCTAGAGCCACTATGGAGGGGGTCTCTCCCCTCATCCAGTCCTGTCATCGCATGCATCACCGTAAGTGAACATCAGGCGTGGAAGGTACACTTAGTGAAGGAACACAGCGGGAGGCTTGTCCGCACAGGAGGGGAGGGAGGGAGTTGAGTGCAGTTTCTGTGGGCACCCAGGTTGGGTCATTTATTCATGCATTTCATTTATATGACTTGGGCACTTACAACTATTCCAGCAAGTTGACTGCTACCACTCTTAAATGGAACTCCATTATTATCCTGCATTGAAAGGGTGGCTAATCTCTCCATGAAAAAAGCCTCGGAAGAAATAGCAGCTAAAAACCTTGGTGCCCGTGAGAGTGTGAAATTTGTGTGGTAATGGGGAACCATATCATGTGTGCTTAGAGTTTTCTTGTCTCTTAGCAGTACATTACAGCCTTTGGATCACAGGTATTTTTCTATGATTGCACCCAGCAGTTGTTAGATATTTGCTCTCCTGTCCTTTTCTCCCTAAAAAAGATCAATTGACGTTGGACTGTAATACCACATTTCCACAGAAGATGGCACTATTTATCAAGGTTTATAATGGAAAGGTTTTATACCTTTTTTTTTTTTGCCATTCTGTATCTCTGAAATGCTGGACTTTAATTTGTTAGAATATTTCTCTAAGATACGAATAATATGAAAGGAATTCTGATATCATAAAGTAATACATTTAGTTCATAACATGAAATAGTTGCCCAGCCAGGGGAGTGGTTTTTGGCGACAAGGATGGAACCTAGGGCTTTACACATGCGAGGCAAGTGCTGTACCAGCTACACTTCTGAGTTGCACCTGCAGCCCAACGTGGGGAGTTTAAATGCTGAATAAAAATGGGTTCATAGTCAACACAATGTTCTAATACTTGGTGTTCCATGTCAATGTATATTAGATTAATAGAGTCTTTTTAATAGCTTTCTAGTATTACTGTTTTGTAGATTAATTTGATTAATTTATATAGTTTCCTGTTCATAGACATGTTGCTTCTTTTCAGTGAATGATTAGTGAACATCCTTGAATGTACCTTTGCATACTTGGGTTTTTGTAGCACCATACCCAGTAAGTAGGATTTCTGGGCCAAAGTGGCATGCATATTTACAAATTTTCTTGAGCATTACTATATCCTTTTCAAAAGAGGCTGTGCCCATTTATGCTCTCACCAACAAGAGCGCCTGTTTCCCCTCAATGTTTCATCAAGGTCAATGATGCAAATCTGGATGCGTGGGTAGTAAGTAGAGCTGTGTTTTAGCATGTTTCTCAGATAGTATCATTTTCTAAATTACGGACTTTGTTCTACAAATTGTCTGCTTGCGCTTGTTCTCCATTTTCCTGTGGGTTCTTACTTGGGAGTCCAGTGTGTATTTTAGGAGTTTTTTTGCTGTTCTTTTTAGTTACGGTTCTTATCATGCCTACATTTTTACCCTTTCTACAAATGTGAAAAAAAAATCCTTTATTTTCTTCAAGTCTGCTTATGGCTTTATTTTTTATATTTAGATTTTAATCCATCTGGAATTTATTTTGTGCATGCTGTGAGGTAGGGACCATTTGTTATTTTTCATAAATGGATAAATAGTTGACCAAACACCATTTATTGAATGATTCATCTTATCCTTACTGACTCAAAACACCATCTTTATCATATACTAAACCCTCATGTTTCTGCTCTGTTTCTGCGCTCTCCTTTGTCAATTACTGTGCTGATACCACTCCATTGTAATCGCTGTAACCTTATGGTTTGGTTTGCTCTCTGGCAGGGCAAGAGCTCTTTGGTTTACCTGCTTTTTAATCCCATTTTCTGTTTCGAATCCAGCACATCCAAATTACATTTATTACTACCCACTGCAGAGGATGATGAGCATTCCCCTTTGAAACTCCCATGAGGGTTTCTACTAGATTCTGTAATAGGAGCAGTGAGAGCCCAAGAGGTATACCCTGAAGGACTGTAGACCAGACCTGGTTTCCCAGGACTGGGTCTACCCTGTTGAAGATGACCTGGGCCCAGGTTACCCTTTTTCTTTCTGGCTCTAGGGATTGAACCCAGGACCTTACATGTAGTAGGCAAATATTCTACCATTTAGCCACATCACCAGACTTGACTCTAGACTTTTGATGGCACATACCCTTGGGGTTAGATATGATATTGATGAGCCCCTATGACTTGCTTGACTCGGGAATGGTACAGTGCCGGAACCAGATGCCTGCCATGCTAGTAACTTCCCTTGTGTTGGTTCAGAAGTAACTCTAACTGCTGATGGGTGGCTGCTAATACTGTACACTGAAAAATGGCTGCAACCTGTTTTTAGAACCCTTCGAAACATCAGATCAGTAATGGCCAATTACAACTTCAAATTTTTACTAATCTCTACTTGAAAGTTACCTGGTCATTCATTCCTAGAAACATAATTCATATCATTTAGAATGTTATAATGCTGTGGACATAATGCTAACTTCTTAAACTTCTTAGTTCCCATTCGATAACTTGAAGTATGTGTACATAAGTGTGGAGATATATATATATACACACACACACACATACATACACAGTGTTTTTTTTTTCTCAAACTAGAATGACCAATCAACAGGGGACATAAAAGTAATTGGTGGAGATGATCTGTCAACTTTAACTGGAAAGGTATGTATCTTTTTTTGTTTGTTTGTTTTTTTGACACAGGATTTCCCAGTGCAGTTCAGGCTGGCCTTGAACTCACTTTGTAGCCCAGACTGGCCTCAAACTCGCACTGATCCTCCTGCCTCAGGTTCCCAGGTGCTGGGATTACAGGCATGCGCCACCACACCCAGAGTGGGAAAGATGTATGTATCTTGAAGGGGGGAAAAAAACACATTTGTAACACAGCTTTCAGTCAGTCACTAAGGCAGCTTACTTATATAGCATCACTAAACAAGGCTTATTTAACCCTTGAAAGCAATGTAGGTTGATTATCTTTCCCTAGGTTGTGTAGCCAAAAGACAGCAGAATCTGTAAACTTAAAAAGCTGGAAAAGAAAAGCTGATGGCCTAGTATCTAGGACTGCTCTCTGTATATCTGTTGGAATCTGATTTAGAATCGTTCAAAAAATGCAAATCAGGGGAAAGGCTGCCTTCACTTTAAGCTAACACATAGTTTCTTAAAGGATAGAGAAATCGTAGAGCAGAGTGGCTGAAAGTGTGGGTTCTAGAGTCTGACACATTTGCTTCAAAAGCTCTGCTCAGCATCTCCTAATCCTCTGCTGTTGCATGGGTTATTTAATGCCTGTGACCCCACAGCAAGCAGTATAAGGGTGACTATAGCAGGCACCTCAGAGTTGAGAGATTTAAGTGACACAATATATAGAGAGCTCTTAAAATAATTTATGGTAAATGAATACATGAATAAATATATTCAAAATATGCTATTTTAGGAAATTTCAGTTTTCTTACTACATGAAAATTCTTGTAACTTTTTGTTACGTTGTGCTCCCATTGTTTGTCTCATACTTTTTTTAAAATTATTGTTATTAGTGTTTTTTTGTATGTATGTGGTGCTGCGGATTGAACTCAGAGCCTGGTGCATGCAAGGCAAGAGCCCTACCACTGAGCCACATCTCCAGCCCTCTCATAATTTTTTAATTTCCCTTTCGATTTCTTCTTTGACCCTTTGGTCATCATGGTCGTGTTGTTTGACTGAAAATAATAGAGATACTCAGATATTTGAACATTATTCTTTTGTGTGTGTATGTGGTGCTAGAGGTCAAACCAAGGGCATCAAGAATGGGAATGTACTGCTGAGCTACATCCCTAAGCCCTGAATAGCACTTTTTGACACATTGAAAATCCTTTGAGTAATCAGTAATAAATGATGGAATGCCGATTTTTCTGAAGCTGCTAGTTACTGTTTACTTGTAGATACTGTGCCAAGTACAAAGGCATAAATCTCATAAAATTTTTGCAACAATCCTGTAAGAGAGATTATGTCCCCATTTTACAAATAAGGGAAGATTTTTTTGTCAGTACTAAGAGTGAACCAAGGACTTTTACACTGAGCTATATGCTGAGCCCTTTAAAAATTCTTTTGTTTTGTTTTGAGAGAAACTCTAATTAAATTGACTGGGCTGAGCTCAAGTTTAACAATTCTCCTGTCACAGCCTCCCAGAGTGCTGGGTTACTGGTGTGGAGCACCACACCTGGCTTGGCTTTTAGATTTTAACGCTCACTGCTTACTTGACTGAGTATTTATAAGCAAACTTTGATATAAAACCCTTGTATGAAATTCTCTGAGCCCATCCTGGGGTCATGCCAAACTAATATTGGCCTAAACATCTTCTGAAAGCACTGAAGAAGAAATCATAATCTTGATTCTTTCTGTCTTGATCATTCTATAGCTTTTCTTTCCCTTTCAGCATGTTTTGTCCATATTTAGAAGCCATTTGAAGCCCTTACTTATATAATCAGTTTTCAGTGGTGGAAGAGGCTTAGCCTTCAAAGCCTTCCGTGATTTAGTTTGACCTTGCCTTTTCCAGCTAATAACTCTATCCCACTCTGTTGCTCTGTGATCTTATAAGCAGGTTTCTGTTTCTGAAATAACTTCTTTAATGCTGGGCACAGTAGAGAACATTTATTGTGGAAAGATCAAGAAATACAAATGAGTGAACTTACCCTTGCTGGCGAGATTTTGTGGTTATTTAAAACTTCTACTTTATCTTTTTGGGGGAACTTTATCTTACATATGTGTACAAACATAAGGACATGAATGTTTCCTCCTTTCTTTCTCCATTTAGTGCTTGAGAATATGGGGTTTGGACCCTGAATACACCATTGTCTGAATCCCTTGTCTTCCACTTGCCTGTATTTATGACCTTTCCTTGTCATCTGACTTCTAAGCCTTATTATTTTCATTTATTAAGTAGGGACATAAAGTATCTGACATAAGTTAAACTCTCAATAATGGTAACAATTCTGTTTTTCCCCCTAGTACTGGGGATTGAACCTAGGGCCTTTACACTGAGCTCCATCCCCAGTCCTGGTTTTATTTTGAGACAGGGTCTCACTAAGTTGCTAAACTGCCCAGGCTAAGTTCCAATCCTACTGCTTCAGTCTCCCAGAGTGCTGGGATTACAGGTATGTGACACCATGCTGAACATTACTGATTGATTGAGAGTCTCGCTTTGCAGTTTAGGCTGGCTTTGAACTCACTATGGAGCACAGGTTGGCCTCAAACTCTGGGTGACCCTCCTGCATCAGCCTCCTGAGTGCTGTGATTACAGGTGTGTGCCACCATGACCAGGAAGAAACCAGTGATAGAATCAAACTCTAGTACTAGAGTTTTATATTGAGCAAATATTTATCTCTGTAGAATTTAATTTGTATTAACTGTCTTACGCTAATAAGTCTGTAGTCTGACTTATTCAAGATTGTATAGCTAATTAGTTGTTAGAGCCAAGACTAGAAATCAGTTTCTCTAGTCTCATGTGCCAATCACTACAACAGTGAGCCAGAGGTACTTGTGGGAATATGGATCCTTCAGATCACCTAGCTAGGGTAGAGGAAATTTTGAGAAGAAACCACATAGTACATGGTACAGAAGTCCATTGATTGACTGTGTTCAGTTATGGTTATGCCTAAGATTCATATTGTATCTTTTGAAGGGGCACATTAGTTGTGAATGAGAAAAGGTGGGGAATTAGCTCCTTAACTTACCAGTCCAATTATTTAAATATAGGCTGACCAAAAATTACCTATTTTTTCATTATTTTTTATTATAAGATAATATAACAGGAAATATAAAAACAACAACTTTACAAATTAATTAAATAGGGCTAAGAATGTGGCTCAGTGGTAAAACTCTTCCCCTGCTTGCACAAGGCCCTGGGTGCAATCTCAGCACCACAAAAAATTATTTAAATAATGTTTCTGTGTATGATATATCTGAAAACACTTAATGCACAATGCAATGTTACAATCTGGACAGTAGTATCTGGTCTCTTTCCAAATTCTTTTGCATCATTATCTTTCTTTGAACAACACACTTTACGCTGTTGTGTTGGCCTTTCCTTGTTTCTTTGGATGGCATTATTTCAATAAAATGTCTCCCCACTAAATGTAATGGTGAAGACGTCAGTGGTGGATGTCCTGGTTGGTATTTCACCATCCCGTGTTTTTCAATTATTTAGTCTTTGTAAATGACTTTTTGCGCCCCTTTGTGAAAAAATAAACAAGTTCCATATTGTTTGGTCCAGAAGGTACATACATATTTTATAATATTTTTCCCTCAGTTTTTGATTACAGGATAGCTCATAAGGTGTTGGTCACCTCTGTCAACACCACCCATAGAATTATTGTAATCATTGACCACTATTGGAATTTTTTCAGTTTCATTTCTTCTTTCAAGTTCTGTCATTTCTGTATTATGAATAGTTGACAATAAGGACATCTTTTTTTGTCTTTCATTTCATAACACAGACTTTTTCTCTCTGATATGCTATTTCTCCCTTTTCCAGCTTTTTCTTTTGCAGATCTTTTGGCACTTACTTGCTATTCAGTCTTAGTGTCCCATGTGTGTCCGTTTTGTATTGTAAAGGAATATCACTGAGTTTTGGAGAAGTATAAAAGTTGTATCTAATGTACTTACAAGAATTTTTGTAGATTGTAGCACAAAATTATAATTTTTTTCAAATAAACATGAATTAATAAAAAAACAACTTAGTAGATTTCACTATAAACAACATCACAGGTAAATACAATGTTCTAAATAAAAAGTATGCAAACCTTAGTTGATAAAACAAAGCAACATATGAGTGTATCTCATACAAATAAGAATTGAGTGGTAGAAATGGTACTTGCTGGATGGGCTAGTCAGTACATAGATACGCTGCCTGAGTGACACTCGGGGATGAACTATTAAGTAGGTGAGCATCTCCCTGCTGTATTAATATATATGTTCTTTCATTTAATCCTCAGGGCTGCCCTGTGAAGAAGTGTCTTAGTAGACTTTTTCCTTGTTAGGATAAAATACCTGATGCGCACAAGTTAAAGGAGGAAAGATTTATTTTAAGTCACAGTGTGTAGCAGTTTCAGTCCATAGTCAGCTGGCTCCAAGGCAGGGTAGCATGGCAGAGGAGGTGCAAAGCAGCAAGCCTCCCTTTCCCTTTTACCGTATCTAGCCTACAAGCCTATTAATTGGTGCCACTCACACCCAGGGTTGGCCTTACCATTATTCACACTCACAGCTATGCGAAACCAACCAGTGAACTAATCGGGTTATCGCACCTTTAATTTAGTATCACACATATGATGTAACCACTCCCAGAAGCAGGTGGGACATATAGGGACATTTAAGATATAAACCATCCCAGGAGGTATTACTCCCTTTCTGTAGTGAAGGTTATTGAAATTCAAAGTCACATAATTTCGCTGACAGAGCTACAGTTTGAACTAAATATCTAACTTCACTGTCTATATACGTTGCACTATACTGGAATTCATTTGAACAGTGAGGACTTTTTTTCTTTGTATTAATGTATTTGCAACTTAATTACAATTTATTCCATTCTCATAAAAATTGAGGTTACATATTTTGCTGTGCCTTTGGATTGCTCCAATTTTTGTTTTATTTTCTCTTATGCACTTTAAATATTAAGTAATTTTTTTCTGTCTAGAATAGGTGGCCGATAGGCTACAGTTGTCTCTAGAAGCTGCTTCACTGAGGATGCATGAGAGTAAGAAAAGTAGTGAAAATTGCCTGCCAGAATCTATGGGCTAATAACTTTACCTCATTGTGCACTTGGACCTACCCAGACTTGAGAGGCACTTTACCTCCAGTGATAATCTGCTTTCAGGCATGGACTGTGGAAGCTTTACTTGGTTATAAGTTTATGTTTAATACCTGGAGCATGTTTCTCCAAATTTTTACTTGCATGCCAAATCAATATATTCAAGTAATCACTCTTAGTGTGTATACTTGTAAATTATATGTGAATTATGGTGGTGATGTTACATATGTTATAAAATACACATAGAACTATAGATGATATAGAAGAAGTTTAAAAATGCTTTTAATCTTTCGTGCAACCCAGTGAATGTTGTATTCCTACTTTGGTAACCACTAGTTTAGAAGGACATATAGAACATTAATAAAAGTCTGATGATATATTTTATAACAGTATATAAATGAGAACTCTGAATAAGCAATGTAGCACAGATCTTATTGTGGCAGTGATTATAACCAGTATGTGAAATACTGCCTCATGCCTCTCATTAGCAGAACAGGTAAAACCCATGTCTACTTCAGGGGGTAATTCTTAGCTGTTATTTTCTCCTCAGAGGTCTTCTAGCTATAACCTTCTAAGATACAGAAAGTAGTGGGGTAAGGATTTGTGGTGGAAGGAAATACTGGTATATTCTTTAGTATACTCCAAAAATATGGACACATCTGTATTAGCTTTAGCCTAATGGGAAAATGAGTTTTGAATTGGCTTCTATATGGTAAGTTAAATGCATGGTTTTGGAGTTACCATACAAATAGGGGTTCTTAGAATGTTAGTATCAGAAGGCATATGAGAGACCAACTAGTTTGAGTTTCTCATTTTACATATGGGAAACTGAGGGCCAGAGAAATTTCTTGTTTCATTCAAGACCTTATATTAAGTAATGAAAACTTTTGTAAAACAACACATGGTTCAAATTTTACGTATGAAAATTTCAGTGTTAAAGATTTCCAAATCCCATCAGATGGCTCACTTGTTTCAAGAGAAGTTTGATATAGTACAGTATGTAAGAAGAAGAATTTGGGTTTCCTTGGGTTTTGTTGTGATGCAGTTTCACCTGTAACTGGGCGCACTCTCTGATTTGCCATACTAATTTGCATACCTCTTTTTCTTCTAGAATGTCTTGATTGTTGAGGTAAGTTCTGCACTTACTTTTAATATAGTGCTTATGGTTTTCTAATTTAGTGTATGTCATCCTCTAAAGGTAAGGCAAAGAGAGAAATTCATCAATTTTAATGGTAGGCTTGTGTTGAGCATATGCTATATATATATATATATATATATAACTGTATATATAGTGATGTGTATATCATATAGTGACTCATATATATGAATCGCTATATATGTGTGTGTGTATATATATATATAGTGATTCATTTTTACTGATAATGGGAAAATTTTGGAGTATTTCCTAAGTTTTTTTGGTTACAAATCTTTTTCTGTAAACATATGTGTAATTTGGTGTCTTGCTTAAATTTTATTTTATGCCACATTTGGTACATACAAAAGTACATAATTTATACTTTTAAAAATATGTAAGATATATATATATATATATATATAGATAGATATATATATAGTTTATATACTTTTGCTATTATGTCCTAAATTATTTTATATGTAATAGTAACCAGCTTTTTCCAGTGCTCACTTTGCCGTATGCTATTCTAAGTGCTAAAGAGACAAGCACAGAGAGGTTAAGCAGTTTTCCAATGTTTTCAAGGTTCTTCCATGTTGTGGACTGTATCACTACTTGTTCTTTTTCATCACTGAGTAGTAGTAGTAATAATAATAATATTGATAATAATAATAGTAATGTACTGCACTTTGCTTCATTCTCAAATTGATAGGCATTTAGGTGGTTTTCACTGCTTGTTCCTTATTATTGCTTGTACCTCAGATGTTCTTCCATTAACTGGCTGACTGTACTGGAGATTGAATCCAGGGCCTTCTCACTGAGCTACAAGTTACCCATGCTGAGTTTGAACTTGTGATCCTTTATCCTCAGCCTTCCAGAACCCAGAGTGCTTGGATTATGGGTGTGTGCCACCAGGACTGGCATAAAAAATGTTTTATTCCCCTCATTTATATGTCATGTTTAAATCCTTAAGAACCAGCTCAGAAGTCTTCTGCACAAACCCTTCTTCTGCCCACTCCCCTCTTCATTTCACTTGGATCCTTTTATTAACACTAATTATTAAACATTTGAACTCAGGAAAGGGTATGTTCACCAACCATAAAAAATTAACGTTTTGCTGTATTTGCTTCAAGTACATTTTGTTGGGGGGGTACCGGGAATCAAACTCAGGACCTCAGGCTTGCCAGGCACGTGCTGTGCCACTGAGCTAAATCCCCTGCTCAAGTATACTTTTTAAAAAGTAGACATAATAGAGCTACAGTTGCATTTCCTCACCTACCCTTCATTCCCAAAGGCATGACAACTATCCTTAAAGTTAATGTATAGCATTCCCATGCATAATTTTTATACTTCCCAAAAACAAGTTAGCTGATCCTCTGGAGGCTAAGGGTCTTAACAGGCTGAATCAAGATATTACTCATCTATGGCTCATACTCTTCCAAGTTCTTTTAATTGCAGGACTGAGGGACCGTTTTCTCCTACTGGCCAGGGGTGCTTTAAGCTGCTAAAGGCCATCATGTCCTAACATGGCCTTGTCACAACATGACATTTGCCTTCTTCAAAACTAGCAGGAAAATTTCCAGCCTGCCAGTTATTCTGTATAACATAATCTAATTATCAAAGTGACTATACCACCATTTGCACAGATCCCACTTATAGCCAAAAGGGTAGAGATTCTTTGGTTGTGTACACCAGGAGCCATCAAAATTCTGGCTACCACAGTCAAGAAAACTGCATTATTCACAGTTCTCCAGTCCTGATGTTGCTTATGCTTCGCACTACTTTAGGCCATTTTTAGAGTACTTTCAGGGAAAAGCATTAAGGTTATGATTTTTTTAAGGATTTGTTTTAAACAGTATCCTATTTTTGACTGGGTACCTAAGATTCACTTTAATGCAAAAATCATTTTATTCCTTGTTAATTGGGATGCTGTTAAAGATAGTGCAAAGCAGTGGTTCTCAAAGAGTGGTTTATCAACTGAGAATTGGGAAGAGAAGAATTTCTATTTATAATCTATAGTACCTTTGATATAGAAAGACAGCATCATAACTTTTCATTGAAATGCACGTATGTATATAGCATATTTGCATATACATTTTTAGTTTGTTGTCATTGACTTCTGCATGCCTATGAAATCCACTACTGGGAACTGGCATTTCCAGTGCTTTCCGAGGGCCAGATAATTTACAAATTCTAAAATATCTCAGTGTATGAATTTTGATGAAAATTATTACACTGAAAAAAATGGTATTATACCATGGAGAAATACTAGAACATTGAGATTCTGGTATTTTGTATTTGATTAGCAAATTTAAAACTATGCCGGCTTTATTTACCATTTAAATGCCTTGTCTTTTTTTCTTAAAGGATATAATTGACACTGGCAAAACAATGCAAACATTGCTTTCCTTGGTTAAGCAGTATAATCCAAAGATGGTCAAGGTTGCAAGGTATGTATGACATTTTGAAATGGAACATTTTCTTCATTTGGAGAATTAAGTGATTGATTCTTTGTAAGGATAAATGCTTTCAGCTGTCATTTTTATCTTCACAACTAATGTCATCTCAAATAAGACTGAAAATATCTTTGGAAGATAAATTCGTTTTGTGTTAATAAAGTCGTTCATCACAGTCACCTCGTTGCCTAAACCAATTGTCCCTTAGTATAAATGAGAATGAATCCAGGATCCTCAGATACCAAAATCTATAGATTCTCAGGTTCCTTATATTAAATGGCATAGGATTTGCATAGAACCTATGCACATCTTCTTTTATACTTTAAGTCATCTGTAGATTACGTATCATACCTAATACAATATAAATGTTGTATGTAAATAGTTATGATGCTGTATTATTCAGGGAATAATGACAAAGGGAAAATCTGTACATGTTCATTCAGTACATGTCCATACAGACACAGTTTTTTCTGAATATTTTCAATACACTCTTAGTTGAATTTGTAGATCTGGAACCCTTGGATACAGAAGGCTAGCTGTATTATTTACATTAGATTTATCAGCATGCTAATTATATCCCCTTGTCCTAAGTAGCATGGTAGAAGATTTGGGACTTTCCTGCCAAGTTCAGGCCTTCCAAAGGGAGTAAGGAAGTGGTACAAAGTGGCGGGCCCTGAAGATCTGAAGCTCCTGGAATTGAGTGATGTATACTGCATCTTGTTTTGTGCCCACATTAAAATTTTGCAGTGTCTGCTTCCTTTTTCTAAGCCAGACTTACCTCTTGGTTGTACGTGTGCCATTTGGCTTTTGCTTTCACAATTTTCATGAGTCTGTGCCTGATTCAGGTTTCACAGTCCAGCAACTCTGGGGTAGCATCATTAATCCTACTTTACAGATAAGGATGGAGGAGACAGAGGGAATACCCCAGTGACACAACAGCACTAAACTATAGAGATGAGATTTGAATCCAGGAAGCCTGGCTCAGTTAATGCTTTTTTTTCTGTTTCACGCTTTTATTGCCTTACATTTTTGTTAGAATTAACATCCCTGGCTTTTGAGTTCGAGACCAGCCTGGGCTACACGGTGAGCTCAAGGCCAGCCTGAACCACATAGTGATACCCTGCCTCACAAAGAGAAGAGGGAAAAGCAAAAAGAACATCCCTGGCTTTTTGTTGGTTGTTGAAGGATTTTGTTTTACTTTTACAATTTTGCTTCATTTTTTATTATTTTTAAGTCTTTCACCAGTATGTGATTTTCGTGTAGGGATTAGGTAGTGATGTATCTTTTTTCCCCTGAATGATTAACTGGTTTTTATAATCCATTCTGAAGGATCAGGGTGTCTGTTGAGTGTTTTTGAAATCAGAATCAGCCTACTAATGAGTCATATGCCAGTGGTGTGTCCTTCCAGGCCTGTTCCTAGCTGGTGCAGGTGCATGTCAGAGAGATTTGGTGTTGCTAGAAACAAGGTGTGCTCAGAGAACACTCAGGTCATCACTTAGTAATGTAGGTGGCCTCTGTCGGTGTTTTCTGACCTTTTCCCCTAATGCCCCTACCATCAAATTTCAATGTTACAGGTATTAGACATCTACTTAAATCTCTCATGGGTGCTTGTGTTTTATGTATAAAAGGAGTAAGTATGAAACTCATTTTTATTCAGAGTTTAGAATGACTAACCTTTTTCTATTTTTTATTATTATAATTATCTGTTAACACATAGTAATGTACAAAGTCATAGGTTTCACTGTGGCATTTCTATACATGCCTATTCCATGCATTGATTGTGTCTACCCCCTTCTACCCGCTCTCATCTTCCCCTCTCTCAACCCTAAAAATTAAAAAACTGCTCAGAATTATAAAACTAAAGCTCATAGGATTCAGCATCTTTTGAAATTACTGCTAAGGTGTCTTTCTAAAAGTTTAGAGCACTGTGTGCTCCGAATACCAATGTATGAGATCTTTGTCCCATAATGTGCCAATATGTAGGTCAGCATCGTATTTTATTACTTATGTGAGTTGTATTCCTTCTGTTAGTCCTAATAAATTCGTCTTGCTTACTGTGGCCATGCTTATTTACGTGGAGAAGGTGGATCTCAAGAATCTGAATTTTTTTTTTGACATGGGGGTCTCACTATGTAGTTCAGGCTTGAATACATTGTATAGCCCAGGCTGAGTTGGAACTCAGCAGTCCTGCTGCCTCAGCCTCCCAGTGCTGGGATTACAGGTGTGCACCACCATGCCCAGCAAGAATCTGAATTTTTAATAAATCCCTTAGATACTTCCTATTAACACTGGATTTTAAAATTCTCCTTTAGAGGGGCCTTAAGGCTCAACCTTACTGCATATTTTCTCTGTCTTTTTAGACCAAATGCTTCCTCAGCTCAACCTATTGGCAACTTTCAATATAAATCCTTACATCAGTAATTATATCCAGCTCTTGATTTTACATTTGAATTTAGAACATCCAATACTGATGCTTCCTCAATGAAATTACTTGTTTTTTGTTTAAAAATATTTAAACCTATTAACTGGTGGGGATGTAAGATGGCATGGTCACTCTGGGAAAATAGTTTTGGCAGTTTCTTTAAAAACTAAGCATGTCATAGCACCTACCTGGCAAGCGTGAAGCCCTGAGTTCAATTCCTGGTACAAAAAAAAAAAACTAAACAGGGAACTTTCTTAAGACTCCAAAGTTTGTACTACTGAACATTCATTCCAGAGAAGTGAAAACTCACGTTCATACAAAAACATGAGTAGCAGCTTCATTTGAGATAGCTCAAAACCAAAGCAACCAGACTGTCCTTCGGAAGGTTCAGCGGTTCAGTGAAACTGTGGCACACCCATACCACCATGCTCAGCAATAAAAAGGCAACAACTGTTGATAGATACAGCAGCCAGTTGAACCTCAAGGAATTGTGCCAGTAAGAGACAGTATCCAAAGCTCGCATGCCATATGATTCCACTCATCCAGCCTTCTTAAAATGATAGTTACAGAAATGGAGAACAGATTAGTGGTTCCCAGGGGCCAGGGGTTACAAGAGAGAGAGCCTTGTATGATGCAAAGTATATTGATTGTTATAGGACTTACATACATACACATGTGATAAAATTTCGCAACAAATAAGCAGATGGGTTCATGTAAAAGTAGAAGAACCTGGACGAGATCAGTTCATTTACCAATGTCCATGTCCTCGTTGTGACAGTCTCATAGTTAAGAAACGTATTATCATTGGAAGAAACTGAATGAACGACACTAAGGACCTTCTTTGTGTGTGTGGGAGGGTGTATTTTTTTCCAGCTTTCTGTGAAAATAAAAATTTTGAAAAGCTATTGACATTTAACTTTTTTTTCTTCAATTTTTATTTACCTTTCAAGTTATAAAGGTACATATGCTGGTTGTGGTGGCGCACACATATAACCCCAGCACTCAGGAGGCTGAGGCAAGAAGATTGCCATGAGTTTGAGGCCAGCCTGAACTACATAGTGAGACGCTGTCTCTAAAAAAATGGTCCTACATAGCAAAGAAAACAACCAGGAGAGTGAAGAAACAACTTACAGATGGGAAAAAGTTTTTACCAGCTACTCCTCAGAGGATTAATATCTGAAACATATAAAGAACTAAAAAAATCAAGCCTCCCAATATAAAAGACATAGTCAAAAAAATGGACAACTGAAATGAATAGAAACTTCTCCGAAGATATATAAATGGCCAATGAATACATGAAAAAATATCCAACTTCTCTTTTTTTGAGACAGTGTCTTACTTTGTAGTGCAGGCTGGCCTCAAACTCATGTTGATCCTCCCAGGTGCTGAGATTACAGTTATGTGCCATCATCTCCAGCTTATCCAACTCTAACCATCAGAGAAATGCAAATTAGAATCACAAAATTGAGATTCCTTTTGCTTTTTGAGACAGAATCTCAATACATAATTCAGGCCCGCTTCTCACTATGTAGTCCAGGCTGGCCTTGAACTCATGTCAGTTATCTTGCCTCAGTCCCCCAAGTGCTGGGATTACAGGTGTGCACCACCATGCCCAGCCTGAGATTCCATCTTGGCTCCAAAAAGAATGTCCATCTTCAAGAAGTAAAAACAAAACAAAATAAAAAATAAAAAATAAGGCTGTAGGAAGAAAGGAACCCTTACACATTGTGAGAATATAAACTAGTAGGAACAATGGAAATGAGTGTGGAGATTCCTCAAAAAGGTAAAATTAGAAATTCCATTCACCTCAGCCATTCTGCTTATTTGACTTTGTTTATTGAGTTGTTTCTATTTATTTATATAAATTGCATCAAATCACATATGCAAATTAGCCATTTCTATAAATACCCAATAATGATAACAGTGAACAATTGAAAGAACAAACTTATGTTTCCAACAAGAGCCAAACAATTTAAAATTTAATTACTTAAAATTTCTAGGCATATAGCTCAGTGGCATAAGCACCTGCCTGGCAAGCACAAGGTCCTGAGTTTGACTCCAAGTACCAAAAAAAAAAAATTCTAGGCTGCTGGTGTAGGTCAGTGGTAGTTCTACTTAGTAAGAACAAGACCCTGGGCTCATCCCTAGGATTGCTCCTCCTCAAAAAAAAAAAGTTGCTTCCTAATTTAGCACACTGTTTTGTAGCCTAAACGTCTTCAGAAGCTGTATATTAAAAGCCTTGGTGAAAGGTGATCCTTACCTCTCCCATATTCTTTGCAGTTCAGGGATTATATTTCCAGGATTTCTGGGCCAAGTGCCCTGTATCTTTTCATCTTTGCTCTTTGGCGCTTCCCACCCGTTCATCCTTCCAATTAGCTGCCCTCAGCAGTACACAGGTGGTAAGGGTGCTGCTCCAAGAACCGTGTGTCAGGTTCCAGGTAGAGATCAAGGATTTGTTCATGCTGTGAACTCACTGCTGCCCCTTCCCAGTGATCAGCATGACTGAGCTCTCCATTTCATGTCTTCTGGGTGTGTTACAGTGGGCCATGGCATGCTAAATGCAGATGAAACACTAGGAACATCAATGTGCTCTTTGGTAATGCCTTGTAGTCTTTCCATATGTCACATGTCACACTTTGTAATTAACAGCTTGCTGGTGAAAAGGACCCCTCGAAGTGTTGGATATAGGCCAGACTGTAAGTGGATTACTTTTTGTCAATCATTTAACCATCTTTCACCTAAAAAATTATGTCAAATGGCTTAGAGTACTCTAGAGAATATTTTTTAGAGAAGGCACATTTGCAAGTATTAGATTTGAAAGTAATGTTTTCTGCATCTAAATGATCTAAATGATGAATTATGATTCTTTTCAGTTGTTGGATTTGAAATTCCAGACAAGTTTGTTGTTGGATATGCCCTTGACTATAACGAATACTTCCGGGATTTGAATGTAAGTAAGATTCTTTTTCTCACTCTCATTTTTCAAAACCCACATAAAAATTTAGGAAAGAGAAGAATTGTTTTTTCCTTCCAGCACCTCATAATTTGAACAGACTGATGGTTGCCATTCATCACATAAAGCTGTAGTCAAGTACCGATGTCCTTAGAACTGGAACTTGGCCAGGCTTGGGGGACACTTCTTGCTGACTGGAATAGTTGAACAGTTTTAATGTGTAACTGTGTCCCATTATTATTTTAAATGATAAATGTAGTCCTGAGGGAGAAATAAATGATCAAGCTCAAGTCTTTTAATTTACTCTCCTTCAAATACCTGCCTCCTACTCTGAAGACAGGAGTCCCACGGGTGTGTCCATGAACATGGTTGAGGAAGATTTAGAAGACTCCATCAACAGCACTGGCTAACGCAGGGTTTTTACTCCATCTTGCTTTCCCACTCACCCTGGCCTCTATTTCGACATACCTAAAATTCCCTCCTTTTTTTTCAGTATAGTTTTTTGTTATATATTGAGACAAATAAATCAAACTGATAGCACAAACTACTGCTTTTTCTTCAAGGCACTAGCTCAGATTACTACCTTTGCTTATTTATTTATTTACTTACTTTTGTATTTTTGAGGCAGGATCTCACTAAGCAATTCAGGCTGGTCTTAATCTCACTTTGTACCCCAGGCTGGCCTTGAACTCAAAATGATTCTCCTGTCTCAGCCTCCCAAAGTGCTGGGATTACAGGCGTGCGCCACCACACCCTGCTTACCTTTGCTTATTTAATAAGATCCCTCGCAACATAATGCTATTCCTCCAAGATATGCAAGATTTTGTTTTTACCTTTCAATTCACAATACACTGTTCTAATGCAAATTTCTGGATTTGTATTTTACAGCATGTTTGTGTCATTAGTGAAACTGGAAAAGCCAAATATAAAGCGTAAGATGAGAGTGCAAGTTGACTCAAGAAACCCTGGGAGTCCTGTTTATATCGCCAGCAGAATTATCAGATGTTCTAGTTTTGTGGCCATCTGCTTAGCTAAGCTTTCCGCATGAACCTTCTAAGAGTTTTATCTATTTTGTATCTTAGCTGCAGTCCTGAACTTTTGATTTGCACTGTGAGCCTATAGACTATTAGTTCCCTTTGGGTGTGTTGCTTAACTTGTAAATGGAACAAAAACCTCGTAAACTACAAGAACATTGAAATTGTATCTGTAAGAAACATTTAAAGATAAAAATATTAGTTTTTTAATTGGTATTTTAATTTTTGTATATTCAGGAAAGAACAGAAGTGATTGAATATTGTTCATTATATTACCATGTATTTAGAAAAGTCAGAAGTGGTCAATTTTTCATTGATATTGGAGACAGCATCTATGAGGTTTAGTTCAGTTGAAAAATATCTCAGTAGTATTGACTCTTTTTCCAACTAGTTCAGGATTATTTCCGATTCATCTTTGTTAACGGTTTCTTTTAAATGCAAATAAATAACTTTTAAAAAGTACCACTTTTGAATTATTCTGTGTAAAAGTCTTTAAAATAAGGATTTACCTCTTTAAAAGAAGCTATATATCTGTCATTTCTCCACAAATTAATTTAGTGTCTTTTTCTGTGGGTTGACTTTTTGTTGTTTTAAGCATTAGTAGCTAAATTATAGCAGATAATGAGTATCTGCTGCAGTGGGTTGATGGAGCTAGGAAAGTTCTTACCTGTTTCAGAGAAGTTAAATTTCAGGCACATGGTGCATACACTTTATTACGTTTTACTGGGCTGAAAGAACCTGGCTTTCACTTGGAGATCTGTTAAGTTCAGATTGCAGTCTCAGCTGTATTTCACCAGATTGCTTACAGACATGTCCTGTTACTTTCTTTGTGTAGATAATGTTTTATTGGCCAAAGAACAACAGCCCTTTTTGTTTTTTGGCAGCAGGAGAAATTTTTAAATCAAAACTAATTTCTTCTCTGTTCCAGGTGGGGTATAAAGGAACAGTTTCGTGAGCTATATAGCTATATTTCTTTCTTTCCAGGTTTGCTATAATTTCCAGCAGCAAAGTAGGGAGTTTTAAATGATAATTTGCTATAAGCCTTGGACTTCCTGCTTTGCAGAACATTGCACTTCTGTCGTCTCATTTGATCTTTATAACCCTGTAAGATTGAAGATGCTGTTAGCCATCGAGTGCAGTGTCTAGAAGAGTGCCTGTGTCCCAAAATACTCCATATCGTTGATCTCTGTTCATTGCTCACTGTTGGCTGCACCCCTGGAGGTGCAGTGTAAGCCCCGTAGGGCAGGGTGCGGTGGCTCACACCTGCAGTCCCAGCTCCTTAGGAGGCTGAGAGATCAGAATTGCAAGTTCAAGGCCAACCTGGGCTACGTGGAGACTGTCTCAAAATAAAGTGGCTGAGGATGTACTTAGTGTTCCCTGGGTTCAGTTCCTAGTGCTGCAGCATAAGAGAGTGTGGAAGAGGTGGGGCTAAGGAGAGAGGAAGAAAGGGGAGAGGAGGGG
>PVLD010026902.1:0-21503 GCA_004027595.1 Dinomys branickii
TGTTGTTGAGAGGATCAACTGTCTGACTAAATTTGCATGTCTGTATATGGGTCCATACATCTACAATTCGAAGATATCAATGGATAAAACAACAACTACTGTTGAGACCATATCACCTTGTCTATAGATTAGTTGTGATTGTACTATTTTCTATGATAATTGGTGTCTGTTTGTCAATATGTTTTTGTACTTTTATGTTAAAAAAAAATAAAATAAAATAAAATAAAAGAAAAAAAGAAAAGAAAAACACTTGCCATGTATCATGTCCCAAATAAATATTTATTATTTCTGGCAGCTGTTGTAATTTCATTCAAATGAAGAAACCGTTAACAAGGTACTGGACGAGTGGAAATGAGTATGTCCTAAACACCTAAATAGGAAAGACCCTAAATCAGGCTGATCCGCTCCAGTGGTGTTTGTGCATTGTTACAAGAAATCAAAACTAAGAGACTTTTTTCTAGACATGCAATGGCCTTCATTACAGTAGACAGACAGTTAAAACACTTAGCAGAGGAGAGGGCGGGGGAAAGCTGCCCTTTCTGGAGCTGGTGTATGGAGATCTGAGCTGGGGTTTGGCTCCTGCTTCATGGTTGAATGATCTTTGGCAAATCTCATAAACTCTCTCAACTTCCTTTACCTTATCTCTTGGAAGGAGGTGACGTCATCCTATAACCTTCTCACAAAAACATTGCAAGAATGAATTTCGTTCATGGGAGTCTACGTAGGAAATATTTGCAATCTGTGGCCAAAAGCTGAGCATCACCGCTCCTCTCCTCCCCTTTCCCTGCCCTAGGGTTCAGCAGCCTCTACTCAAATCCTGTGTGGAAAACTAATTTCCTGTATTAATGCACCCCATGCCAGCGGGTTCCAGAGGCAGAGAGAACCACTTGTACACCAGCAAGTCCTGCCTCTCAGCAATTACCACCAATTATTCATCAACCGCTAATTTCATTCACAGGACTTCCCATCATCCTATCTAACTAGATAGTACCCAAATCAACAAAATCCTTTTGTTGGCTTCTTTTGGCATAGCTGGGAAAAATTTTTGACATTTTCAGGAGAAATGTAATAAATATATTGAGAACATAGAAATGAAATAATTAAAAATGCCAATAAAACCAAAACTTTCCCCACAGCATTTATATTAACTATACAGTGTTAAGTGACCTTATTTTCCATATACTGGAAAATGTCGAAGAAAGATCCTCAAGCTGTCTACTGTTTTGAATCACTACATAACAACATTCTCATGATAAAATGCTCATTTTATTTATGAAGTGGGACTTGCACATAAACAGTAAAGAGTGCATATTTCCTTTCAGACCTGTTGTCACGTAACATTACTTCCTATACCCCCCCCCACGCCTGTCAGAATCTAACTCACCTTCGCTGACTCCACTTGTTGACCACCCTTTGGTCCTTAACCTTTGGCTTTTTTTTCTCCTGCCAACATTTTCTTCCACTTTCCTTCAGATTACCAATGAACTACAAACTGGAAAGGCCAAGCACTTCTTTTCAGTCCTTCTGTTTCTTCTTATCTCCTTCCTCACATTCTTGGATGTGAACAATCAAAAGCTGTCTTTTGAAAAGCATGACCAAGGTATAAAGAATGTCTTTTCTTAGGGGCGTTTTAGGGAACTGTGAAAATTAAAGCTAAGCAAAGGTCTGCAGATTAAAGGGAAGTAAAAATTCCATCTTCTGGGAGTAGAAATTAGAGCAGCCAGAGAGCTCTGTGCGATTAGCACTCTGCTAGGGCTTTTTTCCATCTCTCTATTTTTTTCTGAGCATCTCACTATGCTAGATCCTCCAGATTGTGTGGAACTTATATGTACATAGCTTTGTAAATTTTACATTCAATTCTTCCTCCTCATCTCCCACAACCATGCCTGAGCCCCAGTGACGGGTCAGGGGCTGCTTTAGCACATCTGGTCCAACTTGGGATGCATGGCACACCTCTGTCTCAAGGAAAGGAGAGAAATGTATTGAAATGGATAATTCAAATTGACCCTGAAATTGGTACCAAGAAGCAGAAGTTCTCTAACTGTATGGAACGTGGAGGAAATGCAGTGATTTAAGGGTGGGGAGGTGGGCAAAATAATACCTGCCCATGAGAGTCACAGGAAATGGGCACATTGTGGGTGATCACCATGTCTTGGTTTCTGTGAGAATTTTTACTTCCCTTTAGTTAATTCTCCTGGTTATCCTTGTGCTACTCTAGCAATCTTTCTGACTATTTTTCTCTACCTTATTTCCCACTAAATGTCCTCATTCCATTATTCTTCAGCCAGTTCTCTTCTCTCTCTAAATACTTATCTTATTGTAACTTAATTCACTTTCATAGCTAAGTCATCTTCCTTACTTAGAAGGGAAGTATTTTATATATCTCTGATTTTATTGCTTTCTACTAAATCTTAGAACCATATTTTAAACCATTTAATAGCACAGGGAGGGTATATATAAAAATAAATTTACCTTCCCACTCTTTTGCAGTTAATTTTTTGTTTAACTCTGCTTGCTGCCCCAGAATAAAATCTACCAGTAGGTAATTGCTGAGATGTTTTGATCCATGATCTCAGGAACAGGAGGAGACAGCCGTCACTGCACAAAGGAAAGCCTAAAAGCCTTCATCCAACTTGAAATCATATAGCTTATGATCAAGGAAATGAGGTGATAATCAATGTGAGTAAATCTTTTTCACTTGGGTTTTGTCTTTTCAAGCTGCCACTGTATGTTGCTCTGCAGCTTCTTCATGGCATCTATGACACCTAAGTCACAACACTCAGTCCATTCTGGTCATGCTGGCTCATTTTTCTCTCTGCTTCTCTCAGACCTTCTGCATAGAAATCACTGTTAGAATTCTTCAGCTTTAGTTCTACATTATCTATTTCTTTTTTAATTAAAAAAATCACATTGGTTCTTCTGTGTTTTAGACCCTTTTTATTCTCAATTACTGTGGTAGCTAATGAACTGGCCTCTTTTGCTACTTTCTTCATGGTTAAATCCAATTGTCTATGGATGGCAGAGAAGTTGGCTTCAGACATAGCCCTGGTTATTTTGGTTAATAATAAATTCTGTTTTGGTTACTTTTCTGCCCTTGCTCCAACAAAAGATCTGACACCCAAAATTAAGGAAGGAAAGATTTATTTAGCTTACAATTTGTGAAGGTTTCAGTCTGTACTTGGCTAGCTCCAAGGCTGGGTGGCACATGGCAGAGAGTAACAGTTCATGGTGGCAGAACAGCAAAGCAACCAGAGCAAAAGGGAGGAGTAGCAACAAGCAACCTCTTCCCCCCCCTTACACTGTGTGCAAATTACCTGCCCCAGGGCAGGTCTAGTACTCACATCCATAATTCCAGCACTGAACCATGAATCAATCATAAACTTTAGAAGCCCACCCCATGACTGCATGTGGCTTTGGCAGGACATCCAGACACAAACCGTAACATTCCACCCTTGGTCTCCCAAAGACTCATGCTCATCCCTTTATGTAAAAGGCATTTTAGTCCATCTCTAAACATTGTGAAGGTCCTAACAGTTTCAACGTTGTTGAAAATTCCAAGTCCCAAGTCTTCAAGATCTAAGGCAAACTCTTAGCTGTGAGCCCCTATGCAAATGAAAAGTTAAACACTTTCAACATTTAATGGCACAAAATAAACATTACCATTCCAAAAAGTACATATGGGGAGATACAGAGCATTGGGACCAAATCAAGTCCAAAATCCATCAGGGCTAACACTATGTCCTGTAGTTCCATGTCCAGCATCTCAAGCAATCTGTGCTAAATTGTGAGCTCCAAAGGCCTTGTGTGGCTTCATCCTACTCCTGGTACTAAATTGTGTCTTGGTTATTTTGGGAGATATGGAAAGTTTGTGAATAATCAGACCACTGGATTCCTTGAAATGTAGTCTTTGGAGATAGAGTATTTTAGCTAATTATATATATATATATATATATATATATATAATATTCAGATAATTATATATATAATATGTATATCATCCACAAATTGTATATTTCAATGATATATTTCAGCTAACTATATATGTATTCATATATACATATCATTTGTGTGCATTGAAAGATAAAATGTTTGATTAATAGATCATCTTAAATGATGTTATGAGTGAGTTAGCTGATGTTATATAATTCATCTTGTAGTGAAGAGTGGTGAAATATACTTCTTTTGTCATGTCAATCCAGTTTAATTAATAGTATTGCCCAAAGAAGGAAGGAGTGATATTGGTGTTTGCCTCAGTGGTGAAATGTTTGCCTAGCATGGGGAAGAAGATGCTGGGTTTGTTCTCAAGAATTGCAAAAACAAAGCAAAGCAAGGATTTAAAGAAGGAAGAGGGAGAGATAATTCTATGTATGGTCAGCAAACTCCACTGAAATTTTGGCTGTCTAACTTTATAGCTCTGTAATAGTGTAATATTATTCAGTCTCTTTGAATTTCAATACCCTCTGCTGTAAAATAGGAATCACTGTGTTTATGTATTAAATAATTAATACTTGATTATTTTGCAGATTTTGTGGATAATATCAGAAAATGTATACCGAGCACTGGGCCCTGTGCTTGGCACAAAGTAGGTAGTACACAGAGAGTGATAATTACCAATATCTATTATGTGATTAGTAAGTGTCAGATGCTGTTTTCAGCACTACTGATATGAAGAGCTAAAGACTATTTACTTTTGGTGAAATGCTATTTTACAAAAAGTACCTTCATTATTACTTTTTATTATGGATAAAAAATTGGTATACAGAGATGCTGAGTACGTTGCCCAAAGTCATACAGCTAGAATGTCAGAGAATGAAATTCAAAGTGATAGTCACACTGAAAATATGATTTTATGCATAACAGTATACTACCTGACTGCTAATGATAACCACATCATATTCTTCCCATCTCAAGCATACAATTACTTTGCATCTCCAGAATTGCACTGAGAGTGGATGTGATGATAATCAGTAACTCTTACTCTCATAAATCTTCAATGTTTTCCCATTGCCTGTAAGGTAAAATCTATAGTAATTATTTACATCAAGTTCTTTCATAATCTTTTTTCAGTCTACTTGTTCACCTTTATTTCCTTTTTAAAAAATAACCTTTGCTTGCGTTAGAAGAATATGAACTGCTTGTACCACAACAAGCACATTTTTTACCTGGTTTCTTAGTTTTATATCTTGGCTTACCTGGGAATGCCTCACATTCCAATTTTTTTTCTATGAAAATGCTTCCAGTGAAAATTATGGCCTAGCCAAAATACCACCATCCATAAATTCTCCAATCTTTTGTTCTGTTTACCAGCAGCAACATTTTGCTATATTTACTGCCAGTGGTATTGTGAGAGAATGAAAATTATACATTTATGCCATAGTCAGTTAATATTTGTTGGGATACAGAAATATCACTAAAAAAGTTCCGCATTTCTCTTAAATGTTTTCACAATGAGATGCATAAGAGCAAGAGAGTGATCCGTAGATAAATAGTTATTTCTAAACATCTGCTTACTTCTTAAAGAAGATATTAAACTTAACACTTCAATTTTCAAATTTGTTGGGAAGAATCATAGCATAGAGTTTAAAAGGATTGGCCAGCTGACTAATGGGACAGTAATCTGGGGGAAATTAGAGGATTTTCTTTTTAGAAGATTGGTTAAAATATACTTTGAATTCATCCTAAGGGAACTATACTTGAAGAGTTAATTAGGGTAAATACTTTGGCGGAGATTGGGGCTCACTAGTTAGGAAAAGATTCAAACATTTCTTGCAAAAAAAAAAAAGATTTCCTCCTGAGACCCTATTTAGCTTTGAGCTATTGATCAGATATTTTAGTGTGGCTGTAGTTATTGGACTACAGATGGGGGATTGGGCAATCACAGAAATGCGTAGAAATTATGTTTAGAGCTATGCAAAGTAGCTGGCTCAGTTGCTAATAAAGACGTATGTAGGCTCTGGATTTTCCTTATTCAAAACTATATTGTTTACAACAGATTTACCAGTCATTGCCAGCATTCCCTGCCACTACTGACTGTGTTAGTATCTGTGTTTTTTATTTTGAAGGAAAGAGAGGCCGATAAAAGGGTTTTCCTTTAAAGTGTTCTTGTAATATTCATATAGAAGATTTCAAAGACAATATTTGCACATGTACTTCTGAACAAACTGGTCTTCCTGAGCTGGGGAATATTTTGTTTCGACTTGAATTATCCACAAACACTGGTGCAGATGTGCAAGGGAAATGCCTACAGAGCTAGGTGGGGTAGGTTCAGCTTTGTACGTAATGGAAAAACTGGTTTCAGTTGTTCCTGCTCAACCTTGAAACCCCCAGATGATTACCACTTTTTTTCAGGTTTGCTTAGCTATTGCATTTTTTAAAATTCAGCCGGTAGATAGTGTTGTGGTTGATACATTGTGCCAACTTGAGGAGTCTAGAGGCTTGGCTAAGTGACTCAGAAGTTCTACATCCTGGGGTGAAAAGGCTATGCCCTTCCTGCTCTGGGATGTTTTGTGGTATTCATTCTGGGCCTATGCAAGATGAGGGCACCGAGATGGTGTGGGTGTGGCATGGGCAGATAGCCAGTATAAAATGTAGGGAAGAAAGAGACTTGCTTTCCCCATTGTGTTCTTGCTGCTTTTGCTGTCTTCAGCTTCCATGAACTGTTGCCCTCTGCCTTGTACTACTCTGCCTTGGAGCAAGCCAAGCATGGACTGAAATATCCACAAACTATGAGCTAAATAAAAATAAACCCTTCCTTTCTTAATTCTAAGTATTGGGAATTTTGTCTCAGCAACAAGAGAAAAGTAACTAAGACAGAATTTGGTACCAAAGAAGTGTGGTTGTTGCTGTGAGTACACCTGACCATGTGATTGAAGAACCTTTGGAAATGGCTTGTGTTAAGTGTTTGGAAAGGTTTAGAGATGTTGCCTGAAAGGGTAGAGCTGGGATGCCATCGGCTGTCCTGTATAGGAGATTCTGGTCAAAGATCAGAAGACCAGAGGCTGATGAAAATCCTGCCAGCAAAGACCTGGCTCAGGAGGTTTCCACTGGGAAGAAGGACTGCATTGGGTGCTGGACTCCAGAGGATGTATGTTATGGCTTGGAGAAAGAGTGCTGCATCTTGCTGGTGTCCAGAGACTTTATCTGAGACTGAGGTTAAGGCGGCAGACTGACTAATCTGACAAAAGAAATTTCAAGACAGTTGAATGTTGGGGCAGTGTCGTGGCTATTGTTGGTCACTTTTAGCGAGATTTATGTTGCGAATGAAGAGCAAAGATCCCAGCAGAGTGATTTAAAATGTTTGGCCAGAAAGAAAACTCCAGTCAAGCTGTGGACTGCAAAGATAGAACTGAGGAGATTTTGACTGCTGAAGAGGCATAAGAGAATAGAAAAGAAGGCCTGAGGGTATCAGTAGGAGAAGTAAGTCTCCACTCTTTGCACCCTCAAAACTGCAAAAGTGAAGGACTTTGCTTTGAGAAGAAAGCCACAGAGCACCATGTTCCAGAATGTGGAGGCAAGAGAACTTGTTCCTCGGAATTAAGGTCAGAGCTGTCCAGGCACTTGACCCCTGCAGCCAAAAGAGGAGAAAACCTGGCTACTGCTCCAGCTGGCAGTGGAGCTTAGCATCATCCATGTGGTGCTGGTTTTAAGCGCATGCAGAAAGCAAGAGTTCTGAGGTAAAGAAGGGTTCCACCTAGATTTCAACAGGCCAGTGAAGGCAGGCAGTGTGCCCCTGAGAGGGAAGTGTGTAAAGCTGTGAGCGTGAATTGAAAGGTGCACTGGGGAACCCAGAAATTTGGAAAAGCCAGGAATGTGGATCATCTAAGGAAAGCTGCAAGGAGGGAGTAAAGCATGCCTAAGAGAGAAGCTGTGGGAGCTGTAACTACTAGAAGTGCCATAGGAGTGGAGTCATGCAAGCCCTTCAAAATGTGCCACAGATTACTTCAGATGCTGGATGTGGAACTGCAGGACATAATGTTAGCCTTGCTGGATTTTGGACTTGCTTTGGTCCCAATGCTTTGTACCATCCTGTTTGTATCTTTTGGAATGATAATGTTTATGTCATGCCATTGAATGTTAGAAGTTTTTAACTTCATTTGTAGAAGGGCTTGCCTGTAAAAGTTTGCCCTACACCTTAGAGGGAATTGGGACTTGGATTTTTCAGCAATGTTGAAACTGTTAGGACTTTGGCAACTCTTGCAGGTGGACTAAATGCCTTTTGCATAAAAGGATATGCATGAGTCTTTAGCGGTGCAATGTATAGGGTTTTAATGTCTTTGTATCTGGAAACTGGTTTAAAGAAATGTCTTTGGTTGCCAAGGTGACAAGGGGTAGATTGTTATAGTTGATATATTGTGTCAACTTGAGGCCTCTAGAGGCTTGGCTAAGTGACTCAGAAGTTCTGCATTAAACCCTTTATGCTCTACGATATTTTTTGGTATTCATTCTGAGCCTGTGCAAGAGGAGGGCACTGAAATGTGAAATGGTGTGGGTGTGGGCAGAGAGCCAGCATACATGGGAAGAAAGAGGCTTGCTTCCCCCGTTTCGTTCTTGCTGCTCTTGCTGTCTTCAGCTTCCATGTACTGCTGCCCTCTGCCGTGTGTACTCTGCCTTGGAGCCAGTCGAGCATGGACTGAAAAGTCCACAAACTGTAAGCTAAATAAACCTTTACTTTCTTAATTCTGAGTGTTGGGTATTTTTTCTCAATAATGAGAGAAAATTAACTAGACAGATAGTTTAACAAAACCCTTGATTTTGTCCAAATATCAATAAACTATAAAAATTTGTATATAAAAGGTCACTATCTTCAGAGGAAAATAAACACATGTGGTATGAATTGTATAGACAGAGGAAAAACTATACTGTAGGGCAAAATAAAATCAGCAAAAAGCTTTCCCCTTTAGGTTTCCATAATTTTGCAGTTCCAGAGAGAGATCTGATTATATACTGGGACAATTGATGTATTTTTCCAGCTCTCTCAAAATGTAATTATTCAAAAACATTCCAGTATTTTTTTATTTTGAAGAGAATAAGAAATAATAAAAAAGCATTACAAATAATACAGAATTTCAAAAAACAAGATATGACCTGAACAATGGTTGATATATTGCATATTGTTATTGTCAAAATAGTTGCTCGGATCACCAGATATAAGCACGCAAAATTGGTCAAAAAATTAAGCATTAACTGTTCCTTTCAGCAAATCAATAGAAATTAGTAGTACAATTATCCCAGCTGTCTTGTGTGTTTCTGTGTTTGTGCAAGAGTGTGTGTGTGAGTGTGTGTGTGTGTGTGTGTTTCCCCTTCCATTTTTCTTTTCTCCTTTTCATCATCCCAGTTGTTCTTTACCTTTGAGCAGTTTTTTCCCTTTCACAATATCTATTGTAACTTTAAGATTTTATTTACTCTTCCAGGTTTTCACACTAGAGAGACAACACAATGTTTACATTTGTGGGTCTAATTTATTTCCCTCATGAGTAGGGTCTCTATTTTCACCCTTTTACCTATAAAAGCTTCGAGCTTATCTTTCCTTAGATTATAGTAATTTTCCTTTGTAAAAATACCTCATCGTTTTATTCATTCCTCACTTGATTGCATTTGTGTTGTTTCCAAGATTAAGCTATGACAAATTGCACTGCTATAAAAATGGGTGCACATATATTGCTGTGGTATGATGTTTTCAGGTTTATTGGAAAAATACCCAGAAGGTGAATAGCTGGGTTAAATGAGACCTCTAATCCTAGCTTTGTGAAGAATCTCCACAGTGATTTGCACAGTGATTTCACCAGTCTACATGCCAACCAGCAGTGAAGTAGGGTTCCTTTTTCCCCACAGCCCCTCCAGCATTTGTTATTGGTTGATTTCTTGATGATAGGCATTCTTTCTGCAGTGAGGTGGAATCTCAGTGTTGTTTTAAATGGCATTTCTTGAATGACTAAGATGATGAACATTTTTTCATGTATTTCTTTGTCATTTGTATTTCTTTATCTGAGAAGTGTGTATTCTTCTTTTTGGATTGGGTCTTTGAAATTTGGAGCCCTGATTTTTAAAAATTCTTTATACCTTCTAGATAGAAATCCTTTGTCTGAAAGATAGTTGGCTAATTTTTTTTGCCAACTTGTGGGTTATCTTTTTACTCTGTTGGTGATTTCTTTTGATGTGCAAAAATTTTTCAGTAAGATATCCCAGAAAATGTTCTGGTATTTAATCATATTATAATATTGCTTTATAGTGGCAATGAACCTACAGCACCCATGGCTCAGCAGGCTCTTTGTATCATAGAAATCTCTAAAAGCTTTTGCCATCATTGGTCTAGAACAATCTGTAGTATAGCTGTTTCTGTGCTATGTTACTGGGTGCTTTTGGGTCAAATACAGAGAGAAATTGCTCTTTAAGACTCTTGAGAATATTCCTCAAAATGTAGTTAAAGATGTACCTGCGTCAACAACTCTTGGGATGCTAAATAAAAATATGGATACAGAAACTTCACCTCAGACATAGAGACCTAACATTCTTGGAGGTGAGTGAGAGAAATAGGTATTCTTAATTAAGTTTATCCGGGAAGTATAGTTCTGAATGCTTTAAAACTGCTTCATATTAATCGCTTTTTCATTGGTTGGACACAATACCTGACCTCCCCAAAATTAAATGAGGAGAGGTTTAATGAGCTCATAGTTTCAGAGGTTTTCAGTCTGGGATCAGTTGTCCCACATCCAAGCTAGAGTGGTCTTTCTCTTTCTCTAATGTGCCAAACTAAGGCCTAGTTCTGGCATTCTTCTGGAATGCTTTTCCCCAGCTCTAAACAGAAGTAAGTTTTTTGTATCATTCAGTTCTCAGCTCAAATTTTACCTCTACACTGAGGGCTCATGTGATCAATCTACAGATAGCAGCTTTAGCAACCAAAGAGGCACTAGTTTACAAACAGCTTTGATGATTTCCCTTATGTTAATTATATTATTTCTAGTTATTTTGTTTGTGTTTCCTCCTCACTAGAAGATAAGCTTTCCATGAAAGTTTTATTATCATATTCCTTTTGTCTGGAATTGTGGTTGGCACCTGAAAGGGTCTTTTATAAATATCCATTGGTGAAAGGAAATAATGGGGACCTTATTTTCAACTAAAAAATCAAGTATATTCTTTTTGAATTACCCTAATCAATATACCTACCACAAAACATGTGGCTATTTAAATTCAATTTAAAATTGATTAAACTTAAACAAAATCTTAAATTCACTTTCTCAGTTGCATTAACTACATTTAAAATGTTCACTAGCCACTTGAAATTAGCGACTGCTGCATTAGACAGGGCAGAGACAGAACCTGTCATCTTCACTGAGATTTCCATAGGATAGCACTCTAAAGAATGATTATCTATGCCATAATAAAAAGTAAATGTTAAAGGAATAAAAATTCTAACCAAGATAGATTATGTATCTCAAGGAGTACATGGAAAGTCAAGGGATTTTTCTCTTTACAGCTCTCTTAAATAGGATAAATTCTCTGCTTTAGGGGAGGCTTAGCAGTTTCATAGCCTGAAGGGTGGGTTTTTGGACTTTTGACCTTGCAAGGTCCTTTCCAATTATTCTTGTGATTATAATTAAGCTTGTATCATGTCAACCAAACACTAAACCTTTCACAGAACCCTCAGAAGACTTGGTCTTTGATCTCAAGGAATTTTTAAGATTCTTTCAAACTGTATTAAGAATAGATCACATTTTGAAGACACTATAAAGAAAAGATTCATGAAGATTGATGACTCTGAGAAAATGTGAGCGACAGAACCCTAGGTTCCTATGCAATTACTTGTCTTTTTAAATTTACAAATTAGAGAAAAATTGACTTGTCCTATTTAATTTGTGAAACTTCAGAAACTCTCCAGTTTAAACTGCTAGCAATTTTAGCCATGTTTGACTATATCTTTACCTATGGGCTTGTCAGAATTCTTGCAGGCTAATGTATCTTATAATTCATTCCCAGATTGCATTAAGACAGCTTGCCCTGTTAGGATGACCAGTCAGAGCTCCCGGGCACAGTCTTTCAGACAACAATTTAAAGCAGTGTTTTACTGAGTCTGAATACAAATGTAGCCATAGGGGCTTGTTTGGTTTCAGTTCAAGTCAAGCATGGAGAGAGGACAGTGCTGTCTGAGAAAATGTGATCATGGTTCAGAGATTTCTCCTGTTTCATATGCAGTGAGCTTGGTGAGGAGGGAATAGGAGGGAAATCAGAGGGATCTTTTGTGCTTGGAAAACTGGCTATGGCCTAACTTTATAGAATGGAAAATACCCATGTGGCTCCTACCTGGAGAAAGGCAGCTTACTTGATATTCAGAGGAGTGAAATATCATAGGAAAAAGCTTCCTTGAGCTGCTTTCATCTTTGCTGGCTTGGGATGTCATCAGGTATTCCAGGCAAATAGAGTTTGCATCAGTCCAGTCAACACGACTTCATGAATTTTAATATCCTGACTCCATATTTATGTTAGTGTTGATGCATCTTTGCATCTTTTCTTTTTTAGTAAAAGATGGGTTTGTGCCAAAAACACAGAGTAATTCCATTCTGTAAATTATTTGAAACAATTAATTCAGGATAAGTGAAAAATTGCAAGATTTTACTCCAAGTTTGTTCTAATAAATTCATAATATATAACTCAGGTTTAATTTTAATAAGTACAATAAAATGTGGGTTTTTAAAAACCATTCTGTTCCTAGGCTCATTAAGAGCTTGTTTAAATTTGTGTTTCTTCACCAAGTCTTCTAATACTTTTCAGTTTTGGGTTTGGACAGCCCAAGGTAGTCAGTCATGTCACTGTAGGAGAGTATAAAACTTAGTATGCTTATAGAAAACCTTATACTGTTTGTTTAAGACTGTGTTTGCACACTTCAAAAGAAGGTTGGATACAAAACTATAGCGCTACTCATGGTTATTTACTGTTTAAAAGAAGTGAGTTTGACACATCATAATGAGGCATTCATAGGAGTACCTGTGGTTCATCACAATTTACATATCTGGAGTAGGTATTTGGTCACCTATATGTTGCCCAAAGAGGAAATATGCATATCACAATCTGAGGTGCAGAGAAAGCACAAAAGGGAAAGGTTATGCCCATAGAAAAAATACTCAAATTTACAGTTGCTTGGAAAACAAAAGCAGTTCAATCAGCACATTTGGTTTCCCATCCTGTAGCATATCACTTTAAGGAAGAAAAGATGTGTTTCTTGAACAAACACAGCCAGAAAAAAAATCTCTATTTTTGCTAATAAAAAGATGTTATTGAGAAACAGAGAAGTACATAAATAGCTGAAAAGTTGCATATCTAGGTAGAATAATTCAGAAGACTTGAACACAGGTGTATCATTACTTTGCTTAGTATTGTTACATTTTGGTGACATCAAATTCTTGCTAGTCCTTAGGAAATATGGACAGAATTTTAATCAATTTTCATTAAAGTCAGCAGTTGTTACATTTTCTGCAAGTTGCACTCCCTTAAAGGTTCACCAGTTCATGTTGCTTTCTTAGAATTTATTGCTGTAGTAGATTGACAACTGGTGATCAATTTATAACCCCAGCTGAACTGAGTAAGTCTGGTGCTGGGTGTGGGAGGCCCACCTGAGGATTGTTGCCAGCAGCATAGGAGGCAGAACCCGAGAAGAAGCAAGGCTGTAGGGAGCTGAGAAAGGCTATTGGAAGCTGGTGGAAGCTGTAAGGAGCCGTTACTTCTCTTGGAGGAGCTTGTCATGCTGGCTTTCCTGAAGAACTTAGCTGTTTTCATCCTCCAAGGATCTAAGGACCTTGTTGGCACTGAGAATAGCTTCCATTCACTTTGGGGCAGCCTGTTCCTCACCCTGAGCATCGCTTCCTGGCTCCCGTTCAGATCCCTCAGCCTGCTAGCACAGATCCTTCATCCCACTCACACAGACTTTCTAGATTCCACTACTGAATGGACCTTCCCAGTGCAGATCTGTGAAACAGGCCTACCTGAGATACTGTTATGGGCTCTAAGCCTCCAGTTGAACTCATGGGAGGCACTGTTATGGGTGCTAGGTCTTCAGCTGAACTCGTGCAGGACATTATCATGGGATCTAGGCCCTCAGATAGATTTTTGGTCTTTGGTGTATGGACAGATTTCCTGTACTTGGTGACTATTATAAATGATCTCATACAATATGTGTCCTGTATTATATTGTTCACCTTTGCAATATCCCCAAAACCACAACAATTAACTAGATAGGTTTAACAATGAGACTATAAAGGTGACTATGTTTTGTATAAAGTTTTGGTTTAGAAATAATTATCTCCTTTAGGGGATAAAGTAATTAAGTTCAAATATATAATCTTCTATTAGAGAATATGTAAGCTTAAACACTGAAAACTTTCTGAAGAATTGCCATATAGATATCTTAATTTTGTTAAATATATTTTTCAATAGTGACTCCAGAAACATTTTCATTCAGTACATCTACTTCACAGTGAAGTACCTCAGCCCCAATGTCAATAAAAATAAAAATGTTTCTAAGATTGAAATTTAGTCCTTTTGCAGTGTGTGACTTCTGACAAGATTTTCTTCACAACACCAATACTTTTTGATTTTCCTAAGCAAACCATTAGCATCCTAAATATGGTTGAATCAAGCAACAGTCATAACAAGAAATGTCATTTTCAATGAGATAATCTTTTTCAGAAAAGATTAACTGTCACAATAAATCTAGCATTTTTATAAACTTATGTGAAAATAAAATCTTATAATTTTCATTCATAAAGGCCCAAAATTTACAGTGACCAGTTGGTACCAATTTGTCTTATGATTTTATATTTCAGTATGAAATTCTCATGTCCCAGGGATTACTTAGAACTAGGAGAAACTGAATAGCTGATTGCTCTATTTATATTAGAAAAATGTATAATTGGGCTACAAGGGATCCTTAGAGTATAAAAGTCCCTTAGGAGACAAATGGTGCACCTACTTTCAGGATATGAATCTTGTAATATTTGGGAGGAGATATTTATATATTTATAAACAGCATGGGATATCAAAGAAGCTTTCAAAAATATGCTAATAATTTCTCAGTTTCTATGCCATAAAAATTTGAAGAAAAGTTGTGATAAGGTCTTACATCCCAATTGAGCTGGAGGATTTGGGATTGATATAACAGTTAAACAGTGTTGTATGGTTGACAGATATCATCAGACTAAAAATTATTCCCAGTAAGTCTATGACAAAGATAGATTATATAGGATGTCAGGAGAAACAAAACACACAATCACAGAAGGTTCCTAGTCTTCCAGACAGAGGTGTACAGGGTGTTTTGCCAATCAGGGAGAATGAATATGCTTTATTGAATTATTAATCATCAAGCTGTGTGACAGATATTTTGCTTGAAAGAAAACCCAAACATTGGTCTGCTGAGTTAAGATGTATTTTACACCCTGCTAGTGATGGTGCAAAAACTAGTCTGCAAAATTAGTAAACATGTTGAAACCAGGGACAAATGTAGAGGATACTTGTCGGAAAATTTAAAGCTATAAATGATTCAGTGTATGTATACATTGAGACGTTATCTCCAATACTCTCAGAAATAAACAGAGTGACTGAAGCCTATCTGTTAAGCTATGTTAATCATGAGCATACATAGTGAAGTTACCTGCATTGATTCAGATCTAATATCTTCCTCAAAAGGCTCATGTGTTTGGATGGTGATTAGATCATAGGTGCTATACTCAGCCGTGGATTCATCTATTGACAGGTTAAGTAGTTAATTGTGCTGTTAGTTAGAGGTGATTACTAGGAGTGTGACATAGATGGGGATATTCTGGGGCCTATCCCTACCTCTTTCTCTACTTCCTGGTTTCTATGGTGTGACCAGATTTACTCTGCCATGTCCTTCTACCATTTATTTCTGCTTTGGAGCCAGCTGACTTTGGACTGAACCCACTGGAAACTGTAAGATAAATAAACCTTTAAAAATTATAGTTGTTGAGTAATTTATCCTAGGGAGAGGAATAGTGACTAACACAGAAATTGGTACCAGAGAAGGGGGCTCATAACTTTAACTGTACCTGACCATCATGTGGCTTAAAACCTTTGGAACTGATTTATGGGGGAAGTTCACAGAGCTTTGGAAATGTGGGCTTAAGAAATGGTAGTATGCTGTGAGTAGTTCAATGGGTGATTCTGGTCAGAGCTCAGAAGATGAGAATGCAGATAGGAATGCAGAGAGTGAAGGCCAGAGGCTTCAGCTGGGAACAAGGATCCCATGGACAGTTGGACTAGAGGTCATGTACATTACACCCTGGCAGAAAAGTTGTCTTCATTTTGTCCTGTACTCTGAGAGTTGGGAGCCTGAGATTATGGGCATCAAACTAGTTAATATGGCAGAAAAAATTTCAAAGCAGCCTAATGTTGTAGAACTTTTTGGGAAAAATCATTTCATAATTAAATTGTGATCAGGGCTTGTCTGAGGCCTAGCAGCTCACCATGCAAGCTGGCTGTGGTATGAGAAAACATAACTCCATGTGTCTCTGGACACAGCTGAAGCCTCAATGGTCCTGTGATGCTGTGACACTCCACGGCAAGGTTATATCACCTAAAGATATCCTGTTCCCTGAGAACCAAGTAGTAATAATAATAAAAAAAGTTTCACCTGGGGGGAAGGACAAACTTCTTACTAAGCTACTATCCCTCCCCACCACCCTCATCAACATAAGATCCTCATTTGGTTAGAATCACTTCCACTGTCTGATTCATTGAAGTGATCCTCATCAATGTAAGATCTTTCTCAGCGTAAGACCACTGCCACCCTCAGAGTAACCTGATAATGCCCTCACCATTTTCCTCATTGTAACTGTGGTCAATAAATACTGAGCGTTTGGCTTCTTGTAGCCTTTTGTTCCACATGAGCAGCTGGCCATCCCAGACCCCCACTGCATTGTTATTTCTTCTCTTGCTCCATCACTGTGCACTGTAACACCTTGCAGGACACTGGGGTCCACCGCAGTCATCCCTAACAGCCCAATGTTCAGGTTGGGGTGTGAGTAGTGATGACTGCTTCTAGCTAAATCTACAGTGAGAATCAGGACCAAACACCGGACCTAAATAACTTGAAAATCTTTGCTGGTGGCCAAATAGGACGCACTTTATAGTTGGAGTAGAGGAAACCTTGAATGCTGAAAACACTAGCATTAAAATAAAGCCAAGTACTTTTATCAGAACAACAGGAAAGGTGATTTAAAGATATCTCAGGAGTCAGTAAGACCTCATTCTTCATAGGCAAAACGGTCTAAAATGTAAAGATTTCATTTTGGAAAAGAGTGCTCCAGAGGGTTACTACTCAAGAAAGGCTGCCAAAGGAATTGATTCCTCAGATTCATTTTCTTTTCTTTTAAGAGAATAGTAAAAAAAAAAAAAAAAAGAACAATAGCAAAATACAAGCAAAACAAAGCAAGAACGTTAAAAATGGTATAGAGTTTCAAACCAAGTGATAGGAATTAACAGTGGTTGTTATATTACATATTGTTTTCTTAAACAAAGTTGTCAGATTCTTTTTATAACTTTCAGTTATCCAACCACCCCAAACCTTCTGCAGCTGTTATCCAAGTGGGTCTGGATACTGGTTGACCTAGCAGGGGCTGAATCATCCACATGGTGCTCCTTTTACAGGCATGCAGAATGAAAGGGTTAAGGGCTCAGGAAGGCTCTCACCCAGAATTTGAAGGAAAACATAGAAGATCAGACAATATATCCTTAAGTGAAGACTCTAGTACTTGAAAGGGCCAGGAATGTGGAAAATCTTCCAGGGAAACCTGCACATGGTAGTATGACCAGCCCAAGAGAGAGGCCATAACTATAAAGTCTTTGGAGGAGGGATGCCCAAGGCTTTTGGAATGCACATTTGGCTACAATTTTCCCTGGGTGCTGGCATGGAAGTATAAGGTTTTATATTTGCCCTGCTGGGTTTTGGTCTTGTGTTTGATGTAAATTCTTTCTATTCCCCTATCTCTTCCTTTCAGAATGGGGATGTTTACTGTATGCCATTGTATGTTGGGAGTATTTGACTTTCTTCCATTTTTACTGGATCTCACAGGTGGAAATTTCCCTGGAGACTCAGAGGAGTCTGTAGTGTTGGTATATTGTTATACTCTCATCTTCCCAACTCTAATCATAGAAAATTAAGTCCACTAGGTTAACTACCTGAATCACAGTGTAATACCTTGTCAGGTATGCTGGCACTGTGAAATCTCTGCAACTCGTACAGACAGACTAAATGAACTTGTCATAAGGAGATGCACATGTGTCTTTTGAGGGGAGAGGTAGAATGTTGTGATTTAGATCTAAAAAGTGCCTCAAAGTCTCATGTGCTCGGAAGGTGACTGAATCACGGGGTGCTGTGATTGTTGCTGGATTTGTCTCTTGATGAGCTCAGTACTTCACTGTGCCTTCTGATCCATTGTATATTTTAGCTTGGCTTTAGTTTTGTTTCTTGTTTTTAAATTTTTTTAAGAAGAGGTTTAGTGATTTACAATGTTTTAGTTACTTTATAAACTCATTTTCTGAACCATAGTATTTCAGCCTTTGAAAAGTTAGTAATTTTCTTTGCTTGTCCCACATCACTAGTTTATGGCAGGAGCTTCTGTTTTAGTAGACACAGTTCTGTCAAGTTTGTGCTCTGACCTGGTGCCATTTGATTTGCTTTAACATGCAATTGACCTTCCATTGATGTAACTATAGAGAACAACTCAGAATTTATTACAGTCTGTGAATTTATGTGGATTTTCTATTAGGTTCTCCAAAAGTAATTAATTACAGCAGAAGAAATTATAATCAAAATAACCTTATTGCCGTGCCTTGCACAATTAAAACTTAGCGATCTCTGTTTACTAACGCTGTCGTTATTTTCCACACCTAGATGTGTGTCTTTGTAGTTAAGTGTAGTGGCATTGTTGTAGTTAAGTGTAGTGGCATTGTTGTACCTCGTCCCTGGTGTTTCTGCCTTGGACCTCCGCTCACTGTAGAAGACATTTCAAGGGTATGCTAGCACTCTACATCAAAGGTGGTAACTAATATGTGCTTCATTTGTTTGGTTTTGACTACACCTGTGAAGCACTTTCTGAACAGGGCAATGTTTTAATGTCATGAATCCTCCAGAGGCAAGAGTCAATGCATCACAAATCTGCATGACAAAAGAGTTAGATGAGAGCCCAGTGTAATTCTTTGTAGAAGGAAGGCCAAATTACAGCAAGGTGCTGCTATAACACGTTTCCAAACAATTCATAGTGGAAAAACTCAGCATAAGATAACATTGCATTTGAAACTTCACCAACTGGCTTTATTTTTTGAATCTCCCCAAAAGCCACGTATTTCTCCCTTTCAAACGTGGCAGTTAAATTGATGATCTCCTTTTGTTTCTTTCTATTTTCATTCTCTTTACTCCTATCACTACTCTTATTATGTGCCTTAGATGATAAATTTTCTGTGTTTGTGGATTTTCATATGTGATCCAAATTTTATTAATTTATCTACAGCTTACAGCAGCTTCAGTGGATATTCCCCTTGATCGTTTCCCAGAGTTCATGCTGTTGGCACAGCCCTGGAAATTCCTCACATTGCACACTTTCCATTCTCCCTCACATAGATTGCCTCCCCTCACATCCGTACGCCCGGACACACAGTCACCTTTTCCCAGTGTGCACTGTCTCTTGTCTGTTGGCTTCTTTTTGTATCACCATCCCCTTGCACTCTTGATGTTTCTCCCCATCTCAGTCAAATGAGAGACCATCAAGTCTCTGGACAGCAAATCATGTCTTGATAACTCTGCAGCCCAAGAAAATTACATTATCTTAACCAGATGCTTAAAATTAGATGTTTTATTTTATTTTTATAATCTCAGTTTCCTTATAACAATTGATAAACTTGTATGCAAAATCCTTAATATAAATAATACAAGTAATTTTCATGATTGAAATAATTTGACATAACAAGTCCTGAGAAATGTGGACAAACTGAAAATTAAACACCTGGTATAAAAATATTAAAAATATCAGTGCTAAAATAAGCAAGGAAAGAAACAAAACCAAAGCACACTTCCAGCAGTAGCGATGTGAAAGCTCAGCCCATCTTTCTCTCCCTCTTTCTGCCTCCTAAATTCTGTGATCTTTCAGTGTCAAAATCCTCTACAGAGGTAATGTTTAGTAAATGTGAAAGCTAACAGAAAGAGAGAGTTCACACACAAAGAAAATATTGAACTACTTTTACACACCATGTATCAGACATCATTCTGTAGGTTTACTAGTAAGAGACACAGACTTGAGAAGCAGACATAATGAACATCAGGAAGAAATAAGATTTGTTAACATTTTGTTAGAGATGACGCATGTGGTGGCCCTGGAGATTTTAGGAAAAAAAATTATATCCTTGCATGAATCCTGTATCTTCACTTATTTTTTAAATATAATTAATATATAAAAACTAGCAAAAATCATGTTATAAAATTGGTGGAAACATCTAGTTAATACTTGATAAAGTAGCAGTTTCTGATCTTTCTCAGTTGTTCTTCTCTGCTTCAAGATCTGACTTTCTCCAGGGAGCCACAGTATCTTTTGGCCATTCCAGCCACTGCAGATATTTTGCTTTCTTGGATTAATTTTTTATTAGTTTTTCCTTGTGATTTGCAAAGTTCACAGTAAGAGATAAGTCTTTGTTGTTATAATGGAATAAAGTTTTTTTTTCTTTTCCTTAAGTGTGGAAAATATTATCTTCCTACTTATTTCCCCTTCAATGAGTATTTATATCTGAGTGTAAGGTGTAATCAAGAAGACAGAAGCACTGTTCTTGTCTCACATTTAATTTTTTTTTTTTCTTTTGGTCTTTTTGAGAGAGGGCCTTGCTATGCAGTTCAGGCTGGACTTGAGCTCACTTAATAGCCCAGGCTGGCCTCGAACTTGCTGTAAAGGAACAACCAAAAGAGTGAAGAGACAAACTACCAAATGGGGAGATATTTTTATCAGTAACTCCTTAGTTAGGTGACTAATACATAGATGATATAAAGAACTCAGAAAAATTACACTTAGCAGAGTAAAATAAGTACTGGGAAAGAAAAATCATAAAACAAAGAGATTTTTGCATTTTACTAAAATAATTTGAAACTTTAAACAGGAAACAATGGGTAGACATTAAAGGTTATAAGTAATGTGATTAAAAATAATTTTGATAGATTTGAATGATGTAATATGGAATTTGAAAAAGAACTAAGAGCTCGAGGGTGCGACCTCGGCAGCCGCACAGGGAGATCGCAGGCCGGTCCCGTCTGGGCGCGGCAGGTCTCCGGCGACTCCCGACAGAGAGCGGCTCTCTGGCGGCGGCAACGCCCAGCGGTCTCACGTTTCGTGTGCATCGGGCGAGCCGCGCAGAAAGCCCCAAAGGATAGACTGGCACCTTGGAATCTTCAAGCCTTCAGGTACTCCAATAACTGGTGAGATATCGGCGCTCGCGACCAGATCACCGAGTGGGGGAGG
>PVLD010026903.1:0-21503 GCA_004027595.1 Dinomys branickii
ATCCAGTGCCCACATCCAGGGCTAACATCCAGTGCTAACATCCAATGCTAACATCCATTGCTGACATCCAGTGCTAACATCTGGTGCTGACATCCAGTGCTATCATCTGGTGCTAACATCCAGTGCTAACATCCAGTGCCCACATCCAGGGCTAACATCCAGTGCTAACATCCAATGCTAACATCCAGTGCTCACATCCAGTGCTAACATCCAATGCTAACATCCAGTGCTAACATCCAGTGCTGACATCCAGTGCCCACATCCAGGGCTAACATCCAGTGCTGACATCCAGTGCCCACATCCAGGGCTAACATCCAATGCTAACATCCAGTGCTGACATCCAATGCTAACATCTTGTTTAAAAAGTTAAAACAACTTTTTGTAGATCTTTCTTCATCTTTCGTTTTCAAGCTTTCTACATCATTTTATTTCAATGCGGCTATTAGAATGCTAGGTGGGTGGCAGTGGTTACTTATTCTCAAAATCTCTGCCCTTGGTGAGTTTAATGCATTTGCTATTTTTGAACTTATTTCTACAAAGTTACCTGATTTTTTCCTTTCTTGCATATTTGGATGCTTTTTTGTTTTTCTTTCTTGGGTTTTTCTTTTTTGTGGTGTTTGTTTCTTTATTTGTTGTTTTTCTCCCAGTTAGGTTTTCCTCTTTGTTCATTTCCCTCATTTCTATTTTTTATCTCTGTCTGTATTTCATACTTCCTGTATTGTTTCTAATTTATACACTCAATTTTTTTCTTCTTAGTGATGGCTTTGCATTTTGCCATGTATGTGTGAAGCACAAGGTGTGAGATTTAGTCATATCTTGCTCTACCTTCTCTTTTGACACCTTAAGGGGTTTAAAGAACGTTAGCGCTCACTCACCCCTTTCTTTTTTTTTGCACCGGAAATCGAACTCACGACCTCACGCCTGCTGGACAGGTGCTGTGCCACTGAGCTAAATCCCCGACCCACTCACCCCTTCTTAAAGGGTGCACTATTGCTTTTCAATATTATAGTTTGATTTATAAACTTTATTACTCACTTCAGAGCACAACTCTCTGCTCTGCAGAGCTCTCTTTTTCACTTCCTTATTTTCTATCTAATCATTTTCACGCTGATCCTTATTGTTTCATTCCTTCTATATGTCTTGGGTTTCATTTGCTTTTCTTCTTTGACATGATTAAAGTGGAAGCTTAGGTTGTTGATTTTAAATGTTTTTCCTTTTCTAATATCAGCACTGTAAAGCTCTGAATTTTCCTCTAAGCATTGCTGTAGCTATATTAGGAAACTGAAAGGAAAGTAGAAAAAATATACAGTTAGAATTGGATTCTGCTGTTTTCAATAATTGTTACAGGAAATATGCCAGAAGATCAGCACGGATATACTGGATTTGAGCAATGCCACCAGCCAGTTTAATCTAGTAGGTATTTGTGGACCATTACACCGCAGAGCTATAACATACACTTTTCCGTTTGGGTGCGTATGGAACATTAGTAAGGTAAGCACACGCTGGCACAAAAGACTTCTCAATACATTTAAAATAATTGGCACCAGGCGAGGTGGCACATGCCTGTAATTCCACCACTCTGGGAGGCTAAGGCAGGAGGATTGTAATTTCAAGTCCAGCCTGAGCAATTTAGTGAGACCCAGCCTCAAGAATAAAAAATAAAAAAGAGGTGGACGGACCTAGTGTGAAGGCTCTGGGTTCAATGCCCAATGCCACACAAAAAATTTAAAATAACAGAGACCACATAGAGAAGGTACTCTTAGTAAAACAGAATTAAATTAAAAATCTAACAAAAAGACATCTATTTTGGAAAATAAACACATTTCTATATATCTCAAGGTTAAAGAAGTCACAAAGGACATTTAGAGCATATTTGGAATTGAGTGTCATCCAGAGTCCAGCTCTTGGGTCCCCTAAGCAAAGGGGAGCCCACATTTGCCCAGGTGCCTGCTTCAGTGGGAGCAGTGGCCTGCACGGCGAAGGATCCCAGCTCTCTGCAACCTGGTTCTTCTGGCTCCTCACACCTAGTGCTCTGGGCTAGGCCTGTTTTTTATTTTTTTAAATGTGCAGGGCTTTATTCCATTCAGACATTGTATTGTTGTCATTACTAGAAGTTTTTCTTGCTTCTGTACCCTGACCCAAGGTGAAACACTTCCATCGTGCTTCTTGAACCTATAGATTCATCTCTTTTCACCTGTTCTGAAAAATTTGCTCCTGTTATCTCCTAAAATGTTCCTTCTCCTTAGGACTCTCTGGTATTTCCTTTAGGGATCCTGAAAAGTCCTTTCGACTGCCCTCCGCCCCGAGTCTCTCAACCTCCCTTTGGGATTACCTATCTTCCTTGTCTTTCTGTGTTTTATTGTGGGAAATTTCCTCAGCTATAACTTTCAATGCACTAATTCTCTCTTTAGCCAAATGGAATCTTGTGCTTACTCCATCCAGGGAGTATCTGGTTCTAGTGAGTACGTGTTAAGAAGGTTCATTTTCTTTGCTTCGAGTCTATCTGTTCATTACTTTGTCTATTAATACTCATTCTTTTCTGTGTGATTATGTCCTTTATGTGTGTAAATGCTTCACAAATAGTTTCCTACAGAATCCTAAACTGAGGCTGTGTCTCAGTTCCTATCTCTGCAGTCCTTAGGGGTCTAAATGTTTTTGTTGTTGCGCTCCTCTCTGATTCTCTCTCATGCTACCCTGACTGTGCATGCTTAGAAATCTCGGATAGCGAGTTGTTGCCTCAGTCTTAATCTGTGGAAGTCCTGCAGACCCCACGTAAGGCTTTCATTCTGGGCTGCAGGGTTGTACTTCCTGTCTTACCTGTGCTCGCCAGAGGCACTGTGCAGCGACAGACAGGAAGGGCCCTGAGAGCCAGCAGAGAGGAGAACAGATCAGCTATCCCAGACTGACAGTGGCTTGCGTCTCAACACCAGACCTGAAGCCATAGCAACCTGGAAAACAACAAAAAAAATATGTCAACCAGGGGCTGTATTTCCAGTGAAACTATCTTTGAAGAATGGAGGCGGAAGAAGGACATTTTCAGACAACAAACGGACTCTCAGTATAGAACTTCTTTCAGAACGCTCGTCGCCCTGCCTGTGGTCACTCGGACCCTGTCACCGACAGTGTGTCGCAGGCTGTAGTCTGCTCACCTGCCCCTGTATTAGGAACCACTCCTACCACCCATATCTAGAACAACACCTCAGGCTTGCTGGTTAGGAAACTGAATGTCAGAGATAAGTTTTCAGTGATTAAATTAACAACTTGTTAATTAGCATGATGCTTCTTAGTAAAAGGTAGTAATGCATACATTCAAGATGGTTCAGTTTATGTTAGGGATGTCCTACACCCTTGCAGGGTGACACTGTTGGCGAAAGTGAAGATCTTTTGTAGCAGCCGCACAAAAATGCTGGCAAGGAAGCACAAGTCTGTCTCCAGGTCACTGCTTATTTACATAAACTGAAAGGAAGGAACCAGGTGGGGGTGTCGGGGGAGACTGACTGAAAACAAACCCTTGGTATCGGAGCCAAACTATTGGGAAAGACTGGACAATTTGCAGGAAGCAGCAAGACAGTTTCTGGACGTTTTGTCTGAGCTTGGAGGTGATGTGAAGCCGATGAAAGAGATTTTGGTGAAAAAAGTGATGAAAAGACCATGGGGAAGGCCGGGGGTGTAGCACAGCGGTGAAACACTCGCTGGCAGGCGTGAGGGGCGGGGTTCAACCCCAGCACTGCAAAAGAAGGGGGGAAGACAATGGGAAGGAAGGCGAAGTAGGTGAGATCAAAGCTAAAGGGGTAGAACTCTTCTTAGAAAAAACATATGTACATTTTCATGATCTGAGATTAGACAATAGCTTCTTCCTTCCTTCCTTCCTTCCTTCCTTCCTTCCTTCCTTCCTTCCTTCCTTTCCTTCTTTCTTTCTTTCTTTCTCCATTTCAGTCCTGGGTATTGAACCCGAGGCCCTGATTCTGAGCTACATACTAAGCCTTTTATATTTTTATTATCTTTCCTTTGAGATAGGGTCTCACTAAATTGTTAAATTGCCTCATTGGCCTCAACCTGCTAGAGTAATGTGAATTACTCAAACTCCAGGCTTCACATGATCTAGAGTGATGTGAATTTTAAGCATTAGGGTAACTAATGATCACCAATAAATGATGATCTGAAATAGTAAAAAGTGAGAAGGGAACTTAATAAGGGAAGGATCAGACTGGCATCACCTGACCCAGCTGTGAAATGATCATTTTTAAAAGTGAGAACAAACATTAACACGCTCATTACATGCTGAACTAGGAAATACATGGCATCACCTGGGACAAGTCCTTTCTGAAGTAAATAAACCTGAACCTATAAGGGGGACAAATATAAATACTAGGCATCAGGAAATACAGGGGACAGAAGAATAAGCTAAAGTCACCACTGGAAGCAATAGTGGACATGCTATAATATAGGACATGCTAGCCACGAAGTAACCATCTTGACCAAAAAATCAACATCATGAAAAAAAGAGGAGAAAATTAAAATGTAACATTTGGCCTTTGTTTTGATCCTGGTCCACAAAAAAAAAAACAAGCAAAAGCATTTGAAATAATATCAAAAAATTGAACATTCACTGAACGTGAAATACCAGTAATGTGTAGTATAATATTAAGAAAACGATTATGCAAAATCAAAATAATCTTATGAATTAGAAATTCATAGTAACGATCAGGAACGATCCCTGTTTCCTGTCATCTCAGTTACTCAGGAAGTTGAGGCAGGAGGATCACAAGTTTCAGGCCAGCCTGGATAATTTTAGGCTCTGTCTCAAAATAAAAAAACAATTTTAAAGGAAGTGGCTCAGAGGCAGAGTGCTTGCCGAGCATTTTTGGTGCTGGGTTTCATACCCAGTGCAATAAAGGGGAGGGAGATAGAGTTAGAGCTTGAGCCAGATCATTGGTACCTGGAGGTTCACCATACTACTCTGTATGTGTGTATATATATGGCATTTTTACCATATAAAGTGTACAAAGGAAACAAGGTAAATTTAAATTTTTTGTTATAGGTAAGTAAATAAAGACAAGGTATTTGTCAATATTAAAATGTATATGATTCATTTTAAGGTAGTCACTAAGAATAAAAATGAATTGTCAACTAGTTGTGGTGGTACATTCTTGTCCTTCCAGCACTTGGGAGGCTGAAGCAGGAGGATTGCTTATGATTTTGAGGCCAGACTGGGCTACATAGTGAATTTAAGGCCAGCCTGGACTACATAGTGAGACCTAGTCTCAAAACAAACAAACAAAAAACAATGAAATGTATTACTTTTTAAATCAGCAAAGTGGAAAAACTAAGATGAGAGGAAAGTTTTCTATTCAAAACAACCCAAAAAGAGCAAATTTTAGAAATAAAAAATAAGATGTACTCATAAATCCATATGCACATGTCTTAGTTGCTTTTCTTGTTGCTGAAACAAAATACCCAACCCCCAGAGTTAAAGGGAGAAAGGTTTATTTTGGTTCACAGTTTGTAGAGGATCAGCTGGCTCCGAGGCAGAGCGGCATGCAGGAGGATACAGGCCAGAGGACAGACAGTCTATGGCAAGCAGGCAATCAAGGAGAGCAAGCAGCGGGTCCGAATGACCTTAGCAGCTTCTTTCTGCACCTTTTATATTCTACCTAAGCTACTGGGTTTAGGGCAGGTGCCAAACCAGTCAGTGAACTGACTTAGTAATCACACGCCCTTGATCCCAGCATGACACACTGTAGATCCCGCCATGGCTGAAACAGCCCCACCTATGACTGCACGAGGCTTCAGGGGGCATCTAGACACAAGCATAACAATATGCACACGCAGTCTTAGTAAATATTCATTGGCTAAGCTTTGCTCTTAAAGCACAAGTACTTAACAGCATGCAGCAAACGCTATGCTCAAAGGGAAATTTATAGCTGTAAACACCAATATTTAAAAAGTCTCAAATTAAAAAACATAATGGACATATTAAGGAATTGGAATTACAAGAACCTAAGAAGCCTGTGCTTAGCACATGGAAGAAAAGAATAAAGATCGAATATGAGCATAGAGATAACTTAGACAACAGATAAACAATAGAATCAACAAAATTAAAAGCCAGGATTTTGAAAAAGATCAATAAAATTAACCCACTTCTAGCTAGACTAAAGAAAATAACGCAAATAATTAAAGTCACAAATGAAAGAGGGGACGCTACTGCTGAATAAAAAGGCAGAAACAAAAAGAAGCATAAGAGGATAATAAGAATAATCATATATCAGCAAACTAAATTTCTAGATGAAATAGACTAATTCTTACATGTGCCAACTCCTCATAATGGATGTAATCATGATGTACTGCGAACATGGACTAATAAAAATTTTAAAAATTGATAAATTCCTATAAATGCACAAATTGCTAAAACTGGTTCAAGAAAAAATAGAAAATTCAAGCATGGGTATAATAAGCAGTATAATAAGCAAAGAGATTGTCTCAGTAGTAAAAGTTCCACTAACAACTAAAAAGCTCCAGAGGGAGTAGCTAACTGCTTGGCCACCAGTGAATTCTACCAAACTTTTAAAGAAGAATTAACACGAATGTTTTCTAACTTCCAAAACCAGGAGAGAATGTTTTCCACCTCATCCTACAAAGCCTTATTACCCTGACATTAAAGACAGAGAAAGAAACTACAAAAAAAGAAAACATCAGATCAATATCCCTTATGAATATTAATGCAAAGACCTCAGGAAAACACTAGCAAATGGAATCTACAGCACATTAGAAAGATTATACACCATGATCAATTGGGCCTTACATCAGCAATGCAAGAGTAGTTCCATATAAGAAAATTTTAAAATGTAATGTAATATATTACATTAATTGAATGGGAGGCATATATCACACGATCTCAATTGACACAAACAAAAATAGACAAAATCTTAAACCCTTAAGCCTAAAATCTTAAATCTTAATTTAAAAAACTCAGAAAACCAAGAATAGAATGGAATTTCTTCAACACGATAAAAAACATTTATGAAAAACCCACAGCTGACATTCTCATGGTAAAAGGCCAAAAGATTTTCCCCTAAGATTAAGAACAAGTGAAGCATGTTCTTTTTTTCCTACTGAAATTCAACATTGTACTGAAGCTCTTGCGGGAGCAGTCAGCCGAGAAGAAGAAATAAAAAACACCCAAGTTGGAAAGAAAGAAGTAAAGGTATCTCCTTTAAAGATTGTATCATCCCAAATGCGTAACATCTCAGAGTCCACAAAAAATTACTAGCACTAATAAATAGACTCCGTAAAGTTACAGGATATAAGATCAATATACAAACAATTGTGTTTCAATTTACCAGGCACAAACAATCTGAACAGAAAATTAAGAAAGCAATTCCATTAACTGTAGCATCCAGAACATAAAGTTTCTAGGAATAAATTTAACCAAGGGGATGGAAGATTGGTACAGTGGAAAGTATAACACATTACTGAAGGAAATTAAAGAAAAACTGAAGAAATGGAAGAAATCCATATTCATGAGTTGGGATATTTAATATGATTATCAGGCCACAACTACTCAAAGTGGGCTATGGAGTCAATGCAATGTCTATCAAAATTCCAATGGCTTTTTCTTCAGACATAGAAAATCTTATTTCCATATTCATGCAAAAGTGCAGGACACTCCAAATGGTCTAAACAATATGGAAGAACGAATTTGATGGACTCACTTATCCCAATTTCAAAATGCACTTATAAAACTCTAATAATCAAAATAATGTGGTACTGGACTAAGCACAGGTATACAGACCAGTAAAATAGGATTGAGAACCCAATAACAAACTTATCTATCTATGACCCACAGATATCCAGCAAAGATGCCGGGACCATTCACTGAGGAAAAGAACAGTCTCTTCAACAAGTGGGACCAATGAATAGCCACAAAGAAATGAAGCAAGACTCCTATCTCACCCTGTGTACAAAATTTAACTTAAAATGGATTAACAATGGAAACAGAAATTAAAGCCACAGGGCTGGGGATGTAGTTCAGCAGCACAGTGTCTGCCTGGCAAGAGCGAGGTCTGAGTTCAATTCCCGGTACCAAAAAAAGAAGATAGTAAAAAAAAAAAAAAAAAAAAAAAAAAAAAAAAAAAAAAAAAAAAAAAAAAAAAAAAAAAAAAAAAAAAAAAAAAAAAAAAAAAAAAAAGACCAGAAATTAAAGGCACAAAACTCTTAGCAGAAAACAAGGATAAATCTTTATGACTCTGAATCGGGTAGAGGATTCCTAGATATGAAACAAAAAAGGAGCAAAACAAAATAAATTGTTCCTCATAAAATTAAAAACTTTTGTACATCAAAGAATATTATAAAGAAAGCATGCCTATAATCCCAGCTACTTGGCAGGCTGAGGCAAGAGAATTACAAGTTGGAGCCCAGCCTGGGCAACTTAGCAAGACTCTGTCTCAAAATGAAAAATAAAAAGACTGGGGATGTAGCTCAGTGTGAGAGCCTAGGTTCAATCCTCAGCAGCAGAAGGAAAAAATTTAAAATAAAAGAAGGCAGGAAGGGAGAGAGGGAAGGAAGGGAAAAAACAACCTACAGAATAGAATAAAATATTTGTAAATTATATATATGGTAAAAATACATAAAGAACTCTTATATCTCAACAAAAGGCAACTCAACTCAATAATGGACAAAGATCCTGGACAGATAAATATTTCTCAAAGAAAGATATACAGATGGCCGACTAGTATATTAAAAAGATGTTCACCTTTCTCAGTCACTACTAAAATGCAAATCAAAACCACAATAAAATTATACTTTGCAGACACTGAAATGTTCATAATAAAAACCAAAAAATACAAAGAGTCATTTTCTCAAAAAGTTAAACATAGAATGACCCAACAGTTCCATTCTAAGGTACAGTATATACCCTGCAAAGGGAAAACAGGTGTTCAGATAAATACATGTACACTATTCACAACAGCTAAAAAGGTGGAAACTGCTCAAATGCCTGTCAACAGGCGAGCACATTGCTGTACACATGTGTAGTGGACTATTATTAGGCTGTATAAAATAATGAAGTGCGGAACTGACACATGCTACAACATGGACAAACCTTCAAACCGTTATACTATGTGAAAGAGACCTGATACAAAACATCATATACTGTATGAATAAACTTATGTGAAATGTCCCAAACTGGTAAACCCCGGAGACAGAAAACGGACCAGTTGGTGGTTGTCAGGGGCTTCTGAGAGGGGAGAATAGATGTCACTATGAAATGGATATCGGGGTCTCTGTTGTGGCTTGTGTCCAGATGTCCCCCCAAAGCCTCATGTGATCATAAGTGGGGTTTGTCAGAGGTGGCTGCTGTAGAGTGTGTGCTGCTGGGATGGATTCATGGTGCAACGCTAGGATCACGGCACTGGGATTAAGGGTGTGAGTGCCACCTGCCCTGGAGAAGGTATAAGGGACAGAAGGAGCTGTGGTTGCCCCTTGCCCGCCAGAGGCTGTTTCTCCTCTTGATGCCCCTGTGCCCTGCCACCTGCCCTAGAGACAGCCGAGTATGGACCGAAACCTCTACAAATTATGAGCTAAATAACCCTTTCCTCTCTTAACTTTGGGCATCAGGTATTTTGTCTCGGCAATGAGAAAAGTAAATAACATCCTTTTGGGGTGATAAAAATCTTGGAAATAGACATAGTAGGCACACAACGTTGTGAATGTACCAAACTAGTATCAGGGAATTATTCACCTTAAATGTCTATGTTTTGTTTTGGGCTTTGTTTGTTTTTGTTTTCAGTACTGGGGATTGAACCCAGGGCCTCACACTAAGCTACATCCCCAGCTCTTTATATTTTTATTTGAGACCAGGTCTTGCTGAGTTGCCCAAGCTGGTCCTGAACTTCCAGTCCTCCTGCCTCAGCCTCCAGGAAAGCTGGGATTATAGGTGTGCTCCGCCACACCTAGTTTAGAGGTCTAATTTTATGTTATGTGAATTTCACGTCAACACAAAAGGAAGGGATTTAGCAGGTTTGATAGTAAAGCTATGTGTGGAAATAAAAGGACAGCAAGTATATCCTAGGTCAGTGCTAACCCAAAGAGTGCAGAGGTACATATGTTAGTATTCAAAGGGGCAAAAACAAACAAAAACTAAAGACATCAGAGAAAAAAATAAATAAAATCACACACAATAAAGTAAGCCACAACATCATAGGATGGGTTTTGCCAGGGAGATATAAATCTCTAATCAGGAGTGTCCGTGTTCTTTCAAAATGTATAACGCAAAACCAGACAGGGCTACCAATAGACAAATGTGCTGACAGAGGGGATTATTTCAACACACTTTTCTCCAGGTGGTCATGTACTTGTGTATTCAACAGATTTCGTTTTGAGGGCTTACTGTGTTCCAGGCACCACCCTAAGCAGCATCTCCATAGGTAAGAACTATACTGACTGTAAATATAGCAGAGGCTTTTTTGGGAGGGGGGGGTCTTTTTGAGACAGGGTCTCACTATGCAGTTCAGGCTGGCCTTGAGCTCACTTTGTAGCCCAGGCTGGTCTCAAACTCACAGCGATCCTCTTGCCTCGGCCTCCTGAGTGATTCAATTACAAACGTGAGCTACCACGCCTGGCCTAATACGGCGGTTTATCTCTTCTGTTCCCGGTGTACACCATTTACTCCTCCTGGCCCTGCCTTCCTACCAACCTTAGCTTTTCAGCGTTTACTAAGGTGTACACTATAGATTTTTTAAAAAGATTTCCTTTATTAGATTAAGAGGGTTTAAATATTCTCAGTTTGTTCCAAGTTTTTTATTTTTTGAAGCAGGGTCTCACTATGTTGCCTAGGTTGGCCTCAAACTCCTGGACTAAGCAGTCCTCCTGCCTCAGCCTCCCCTGTAGCTGAGATCACAGGCACACACCACCATCCTCGGATTAGATGCACCCCGGGCTCCCAACCTCAGCTCCATACTGGGGATTGAATTCAGAGAACACTGAGCCACATCCCCAGACCTTTAATTAATTTTATTTAATTTTATTTTGAGACAGGGACTGACCTTGGATTTATGGCCTTGGATTTATGATCTTCCTGCTCCAGTGTTCTAAGTAGCCATGATTATAGGCGTGAGACACTACGCCGAGGTAGAAGTTTTTAAACACTGAACTTTATCAAAAACGTCTAGTGAGATGGACATATGGTTTTCCCTTGTTATCTGTTAATATGGTGAATCACATTATTTGGTTTTCTAATGTACCCTAACATACCCTGATGCAGCTTGGCCATAAAGTATTCTCTTTCAAACATATTGTTAGATTCAGCTTATTTACATTTTGTCTGTGGAAAAGACACAGACAAAATGCTCTATATTTTTCATTTTCAAGAAAAAAAAAAAAAAAGAAAAAAAGGGGCTGGGGATATAGCTCAGTGGAATAAGCGCCTGCCTAGCAAGCACAGGGTCCTGAGTTCGATCCCCAGTACCGCAAAAAAAAAAAAAAAAAAAAAAAAAATTTCAAGGAGTTTTTGGTCTGAATATAAAAATTAAGGCAACTTCATAAAATAATTACAAAATAGTGATTTTTCCTAGAATTTGTGTTTGACTAAAAATGTTCATTTGGTAAATGCCCCTGATTTTTTTTTTTTTTTTAAGTCTGGTCATGGTGTTTTTTGATAGGAGGATTTTTGAGCATCAATATAATTTTTAAATGGTTACAAGATTGTTGATAATTTCCTATTTTTCTGATATCAACTTTTGCTGCTTGTAAATGTGAAATTCGTGCATTTGACTTAAATTTTCAAAATTATTGACACAAAGCTACTCGTAGCATCCTAAGAGCTTGTTGCCTTTCAATTCCTACTGCAGTTCATGGGTTCCATCACCCCGCTTCCTTATTAGATTTACCAGTTTTACTAACCTTTCTAAAAACAAGAATTTGATTTTAAGTCCTTTATTTTATGGTTGTTTTCTAGTTCACTTATTTTTGCTCTTATCTCTAACCTTTCCTTCTCCCTCCACTATGAGTTTATTCAGCTGTTCTCATACTAACTTCTGTATTATGTTAACTTCTGGCTTATTGATTTTCACCACAGTACATGGCATTAGAAAACATTTTTTCTTTAAGTTTTTACTTTATAAAACAATTGTGCCAGGCGTATAGCTCAGCAGCACAAGTGTCTACCTGACAAGCGTTAGGTCCTGAGTTTGATTCCTGGTACCAAAAGAAACCACACACAAAAACTTGTCTTTTGTTAAGAAAAACAATGGTCAACCTTTGTCAATGTTCCAGGTGTACTTGAAAAGTTTGTGATGTCTATAGTTACTTGGTGAAATGTTCTAGAAATTCCTACTCAGTGGAGATAAAAAATCTTCATATCAAAAAAAATCAGGACCAGACTTAAAAAAAAAATCAGGAAATTACCAAATTTGTTGGGAATGAGCACTTCCAATCAAATAGAAATTCTTCAGAGAGTTAGAAAAGATATCAACACAATTCTTATCTTCTCTGCCCTAACTATAGTTCATTTCTTTGTTGGCTTCTTTCTTAATCTGTGTTACTGACATGGTATGTTACACACAAGAAGACACAAGACCAAACCCAGTGGCATGCAGAGTGAGGAACCATCACTGAAACCTGGAACGGTCAACAGAGCCGGAGCTTAGCCCCTCTGATTGTAGGTTAAAAGAGATTTATGGATATAAACAAACTGGATATGGAATCCTGACTTAGACCAGATGTGAAGGGCATTTGGCAGGATCATGGATGCGGGGCAGGCTAAAGTGCAGGACCTTACATGCCCAGGTTCGAGGGCTTCCTTGTGCCTTCCTGTTCCAGGTGGCAGAGCGCTGGTCCTGCCAGAGGAAGGCTGGCATCATCATCGTAATATTGATTTTCAGCACAGTGCATGATTGTTAGAAAACACTTAACATAAGTTAACATAAATTCCATTTCCTCTGATAACAAATGTAGGTTGCGAACACCCAGAAGAGTGTCTGGCAAATTTTAGACCAACAACAAAAATTCCTGTTTTGAGTGGGCTTTAAAGACAGACTATGTGGCAGGCTGGTCTTGCTGGGGAAACACTTCTGAAGCCTGTGAGGATCGAGTGGCCCCTTCCTGGTCCCAAGCATCCAGGATGGGCCATTCCCACAGCACCAAGAGCCACTCAGAAGGCATGTATAGCCCAACACATGTCCAGGGAGCAGGGCCTGAGGTCTATGAACAGTGTGTTTGTGTGAAGTCAGGACTCAGGGGTCTGACACTGCCTTAGAGAGCCAGGATTAATTTCACAGTGGTCAGGGTCAAGTGGGTCTACCAGTTTTGTTTTGTTTTGTTTTTATATCAAGGTCCCAGGGTAGGGCCTGAGCTCTGGACACGAGACCTTGGACAAGTTACCTAACCTGTCTGTGATTGAGGTCCTTCATCTGCGAAATGGAAAGTACCCACTTCGAGGGCTGTCAGTGGTGAGTGAATTAATAAATGAAGAACACTTAAACCACTGTCTCTTCCACGGCCGATGGGAAGGCCCACTCCCTCTTCGTCTCCTTAGTGAGTACCCTGGGAAGACTGGATTCCCATATAAAACAGGAAAGGACCGAGAACTGAAGCATTAATAGTTTCATGGTAAGGCAGTTTTTCTGTTACATATCCTTGTAATGTTTCAGAGAACTTGGTCTATTAGAATAATAGATTATTTCATGATTCTAATTTTAAATATGTAATTGAGTAATTGATCTGAATTTGGGATTTAGGCCTTGATGCATGGCACTGGGACAACTAATCAGAACTCAAGTTCACTGTATTTGTATGCTGCATATTAGATTTATAAGAATTCCTTGAGTATTTGAGGTTTGTCAGGCAATTATGCTTAGGAAATTAAACAAATATGTGATGGATCATGCTATAGGAAATGTTTAATGGAGTTTAAGTTTGTAAATGAGATCAAAATTAATCAAATCTTCAAAAGTGGTTGCTGACATTTTCTAGACCCATAATTAAAATAAGTTACTTAAGATGAAATTAAGAACTTAAGGAAATTTTAAAAACTTAAACAAAGCTCTGGGTAATCCTTCGGGCACACAAAAAAATATCTTTCAGGACATCAAAAAAATTCACTTTACTCAAGCATGGTGGCACATGTAATCCCAGCCCTCAGGAGGCTGAGGCAGGAGAATCAGTGCAAATTCAGTTCTAACCTGGGCTATCCAGTGAGCTCAGTGCCAGCTTGGGCTACATAGCAAGACCCTGTCTCAAAAACAGCAAACAAGGGGGCTGGGGATACAGATCAGTGGAATAAGTGCGTGCTTGGCAAGCACAAGGTCCTGAGTTTGATCCCCAAAACCGCAAAAAAAAAAAAAAAGCAAATAAAAAAAATTCACTTTAATGTACTTGTGTGTGTATGGGCCCAGTTTAAGATGGTCTTGATATCTCTTGTTTCTGCTCATGGTGTGTGGGGGGTCACGAATAGGACAAATTCTCAGCAGAGAATTTATCCGGGAACTAGGCTTTTTCCACAACTCTTCCTGCTCTACACTCTGGTTACCAGCAACAGGTGACACAGAACCCAGCATACAGTGATCCCTGTCCACATGGGCCTGGGCCTCTGGTGCATAGTGTCCCATTAGAAGATGCCCAGTGTCCCAGGGAGAAGCACTGGGGATCAGAGCTGCCCCTGTGTCTGAGGCTGCGCCCGAAGCTCAGAGCATGAACACCAGGCTGCAGTTCCCTTGGGCAAAGTCCCCCTAGAGAGGACCGGTTCCCAAGGAAGCCCCTGTCACGGGGACACACTAGAGTCACTCATCAAACACTGGAGACGCTCTCTGATGGCCCTAGAGGGTCAGTGATGCACACGGGTGGTGGCGAAGGTCGGGGCAGTTTCTCAAGCAGGGGACTGACTGTGCCACGGGGGTTGCATGCAAACTGCACAATCAGGCGACACCTTCCATTGTCCAACCTGCTCACAGAGACCACTGGAAACTCCCTCCAGGAGTGTCTGGGAAACGCAGGGCGTGCAAAGCCCAGGAGCCGGGCTGCCCAGCCACGTGTGTGCAGAGGCAAAGCCCGTGAATCCTCCAGGAGCCTCCTTTCTCCTTTAACCCTTAGAAGCTTCTTTTTAAAGCCGTGCCACAGTGGGACACAGAGCTTCCTGTTGGTTTTTCTTATTAGCAGGCTTTGGATGTTGTCACCCCGAAGAAGCCCCTCCAGACCCCAAGAAAAGAGAGGGGGAAGGAAAGGTAAAAGGGAAGTAGCAGGTCCTCCTCCAGCCGGGACAGCTGGCCCCAGTTACACTGGTCCCCGCCAGGAGTGGGAACAGGGCACTGAGGTCAGGTTGCTGGGGACAGAGGTGGTCATAGCCCAGGGCAGCCACAGCCTCCCACGGTCCTCACACCGGCCACTGCTGGGGCAAGGGTCTGGCTGGACCCGGTGGGTGGAACCCAGGGGTACCCTGCCCCAGCGGTCCTGGGAAGCAGTATCTGGAGAGACGGCATTCCCCTAAACCATGGAAAAGGAGCTGGGGGAAAGTTTCCCAGCAAAACAGGAAGAGCAGAAAGAGGACAAGTCTGTACAGAGCTTCGAGATGAAAGGGAACAGATGAGGACTTTGTGCTTCTTCTCATCTGTTTCGCATTGTCTGGCATGAGAAGAATGGTTCATGGGTGCAGCCAGGACTCCCCCAACCGTGGCCTTGCCCCCCGCCACTCCCCCCAGCCTTGCTGGGGCCTCCAGCGTCCACAGCCAGATGGCTGCAGTGAGATGCAGGGCATGGCCCCAGCTTGGAGTTTTTTGATACAGCTCTTTCTGTCACTGTGTGCAACCTTCTGCTTCACGGACACAAGCAGAGAAGGCCAGGCTGCAGCAGATGTGAGAAGCAGCCAGCCCCCAACACTCGGAACCTCACCAGCAAACCCAAAGCTGTGGCTCTGCATTGAGCTCCTGCTCTGGGGTCCTCTCCTCTCACAGCAGTTCCCTCCGGGAGCCTCTTCACTGCACTTGGAGCAAGGCCCAAGCTCTCCTCCCCACCACAAGGCTCTGCGCGTGGGGCTCTTCCTCCCTCGCTCAGCTCAGTCTCCCTATTCAGACTCTCCAGAGGCTCAGCTATGGCAGGTGTGTTCCTGCCACAGGTCCTTTGCACTTGCTGCCCCTTCCACTTGGAAAGCTCTTTGCTGGACTCCGTAGCTACCTCTTTTGCCTCTTGTGGGTCTCCTCTCAGCTATGGCTCCTCCAAAGGCCTCCTATACCCTAGTTTAGCATCTCGCACTTGCACCCCAGCCTCTCCACCACACAATCCACTCAGTCTCTTCACAGCCCACACCTGCCCTCAAAATGGTCCCCTTGCTTTGTGTGTCCACTGTCGGCTGCTCCTGTAAGACCCTGAGCCTCTCGAAGACTGGGACATGTCTTATTCTCTGCTGTGTCCCTGGTACCTAGAATTGTGCACTACACACTGCAGGAGCCCAGTAAATATGAGTTGCCTGGGAACTGGGGTCCCTGGCAGAGTGGAGGAGGTGACAAGTGACGAGAACACTGCTATGTTCTTGGAACTCCGCAGAAACCCAAAGAGTGCAGAGGGAGCCTGGCCAGTTGCACCAGGGAGGGCCAGATCAGGCTTCCAACAGCGGAGAGCTCAGCACTGAGTTTCGGAAGATGCCCTGCTCAGGCGGGCAGGGCTGGCTTTGAGGACCTTGTGTGAGTTGAGACCCACGGAGAAAAAGGAAGCAGCTTCAGGCACCTGGGACGTGCCAAGGCCCTGAGGCAGGGATCGCTCTGGGAGCAGCAGGTGGCTAGCCAAAGAAGGTGTGCGGGATGCGGGTGTGGGGAAGAGATCGGCCTCCTCTAGAGATGGTGATGAGCTGCAGAGAGGCTTTTTCACTGGTAGGATCTTGGCTTCTTCAATACCGAAGTCTTAAACACAGAAATACCTGCAACTGCACTGCATTTCCCAGTGATCCCTCTGCCAATGCTAGCAATGTCCAGTTATGAGCATATCGGGGCATATTTCCAAACAATTCCACTGCCCTCTTTCTAAAAATAGCCATTTTTTAGAAGCACAGAATTTCATAGCTTGATGTTTTGGAAGGTAGACACGTTTCAGCTCTTTGCAATTCATATCTGCCACCCTAGCCCCTGCCTTTGCCTTTCGGTCCCTAGCTTCCTAGGTCCAATTACATCACTGCGGGCCGCACAGGACAGGGAAGAGTGTCAAGCTCAAGCCTTGTTCCTTGCTCTGTCTTCCACATGTGAGAGGAAATCCAACAGCCTCACAGTGAAGTGGAAAAATAACCATCTTCATCAAGTGGGACTGTTTTGAGGACTAAGTTAGTTATTATCACATACAAATCACTGAGTCATAATGAGTGTTGGCTGTTGGCACTTTTCACTAATATAATTTCAACTTCTAGAGTGGATCCAATACACTTTCACTGGAAGAAAGGCTTGAAGGTATCTGCCTTTTTTTTCTTGTACTGGGATTTGAACTCAGGACCTTGCACTTGCCAGGCAGGCACCATGACACTGAGCTATATCCCCTGCCGTGAAAATGTCTACTTTTTGAGTTTACACATGTGTGTGCATTCCTGTTGAAACATGAGCTCCTTGGGCTCACACACACACATTTCCTCCACTGCAGAGCTCCCTGTGCCCAACAGAGGTCCAGGCACCAGAAATACTGCCGCATCAGATGTTGTCCTCCTCACGACAGTGGTACAGGTAGCAACGAGTATCTCTAACTCGCGTGGGAGGAAAGCTGGGGCCCCCAAGGCTTAGGACAGCTCCCACTGCACCTCATCATCTCTCCATGCCCCTTGGCTCCTTGAGAGCACAAATCTCATCTTCACGTTGCATTTCTAGAGCCCAGCACAGGGAGGGAGGAGGGAGAGATTCAGCCATGGTTTGCTGGGTCAGAGTCCCTAAGTATGTTGTGTGATCAAAATTACTCATGAGAAATCCTTTCAGTGCTCCCCACACGCATCCAACAAATATTAATTGAGCACCTACTATATTCAGGGCCCTGTGCTCTCAATGAAGATCAAGTGGGAGCCAGGCAGGCAAAATCCCTGCCCTGTGGAGCTTGACTTCTTGTGGGGGAATCAGGCATTAAACCTAAGGTTAATGTAAAACCTGGGTGTGATCCAAGGCAGAGTTGAGGGCCAGGAAGGGAAACTGAGACATCATTGTGTATGTGTGTGTGTGTGTGTGTGTGTGTGTGTGTGAGAGAGAGAGAGAGAGACAGACAGACAGACAGACAGACAGACAGAGAGAGGAGACAGACAGACAGAGACCCCCTTTATAAGGAAGTTGCAGGAAACCTTTCTGAAGAGGGGACATGTGAATGGACTGAGAACTAAGGGAGTGAGCCACACAATCATAAGAAGAAAAAGCAGGCATTCCAGCAAGGGCAGCAGCACGTGCCAAGGGCCTGGGGTAGGAATAAGCCTGAAGAGTTCAGTGCCCACAAACTCCATATGCATAGTGCTGTGTCTCCACCTGCACAGCAATGTTAGTTCTCTGCCCAGAGCCCCTCAAGATCTCTTCTTGTGTGCCCCCAGCCATGCGCTTTGGCCCCCATCAGCCAGCCCCTGTGGCTCTCTTTCCAAGCCACCCTGCACACCCAGGCAGAAGCAGGAAGTGCTGTGTCATTCTGCCCCTACCATCCTCTCCTGCATCCTTGAACAAGCGCCTATTTGGTGGGGACAAATACTGAGGAAGAACTCAAGTTCCAGGTCCCCTGCAGGGCCCACTACAGAGTGCCCAAACATGCCCTGGGCGATGTCACAGTGATGCAGAATGTCCTTTTGAAATGATGGAGACAAGTGCCTAGATCTGACTCCGTATGACGTCACACAGCCCACCACAGTAGCCCACATCCCAGCCCTCCAGGGCCTCAAGGCGCTACCTTTTGGCATTAAGAGGGCACAGCTCATCAGCCAGACAGGAGGCGCTACAGGGACTCTTGCTCTTCCAATTCTGCCATTGTGCAAAGCCTCAAGGGCCAGGCTGACATGCTAGCACTGGACAAAGCTACCCCCACATCCCTCAGCCCATCCCTGGCCAAAGTGCAAGCGTAGCCTTTAACCATCCTGCACCCGCCCTCCTGCGTGGCCCACGTGTCACCACACCCATGCCTTCCTTAGTGCAGCTCACACTTGCCGGGCACCTAAAAGCGCCTGCACTAACGACACAGGGGCATTCGCTGGCGCAAGTCATCAGAGCGAGGTCCCCAGAATTTTGCAGGTATCTGTCTCGGTCACTTTCTCAGTGCTGAAAGGAGGAGAGGTTTATTTTGGCTCGCAGTTCTTCAGTCCACAGCTGATTGCGTCCAAGGCAGAGAGGGGAGGGGAGAAGGCCCCGCGGGGGAAAGCTGCTCACATCACAGGGGTCAGAAAGCAGAGCAAAGGGAGGTGCAGAGGGCGAGAAACCCTCGCAAGCCACGCCCCCAGGGACCCGCCTCCTCCAGCAGGCTCCGCCCCCTCCACCCAGGCCCTGTCATTAACCCACTGAGGAGTACAAGCTGCTGAAAGCCCAACCTCTGAACACAAGAGACTCTTGGGGGCACTGGGGAAAAAGCATCTGACCACAGGGATGCCTCAGCTTTGAGCATGAGCAGCGCCCTGAACAGGACCCACTTTTGTCGGAAAGTTACTGTGAGAGCCCCGAGTCCCCTTGTCCCTCCTCCTATCAGGGGGTGGTGGGGTGGAGTCTGTTCCCCCTCATGAACTTAACCCGGCCTTATAGGTTAGTTCTCTGCTGCTGGGTAACAAACACGACCAATTTAGAGGCTTGATGCAAGACCAATTTATTCCTTCAGTGCTGGTAGGGCAGGAGCCTGGGAAGAGCTTACTGGAGTCTGCTCGGGTCCCCAGGTTGCGAGCAAGGTGTCAGCCGGGATCCATGCTCATCCTAAAGCTCAGGTCCTGCTCCAAATGCGTGGGTTGTTGATGAATTAAGACCTTGGCGTTGTAGGCCAGGCCCTCGGCTCCTGGAAGGGACCAGCCGTTCCTGCCACGTGATCTCTTCTTCAAGGCTGGTGAGAGAGCAGTTCTGCTGCTCTGACTCTCTCCCCTGGGAAAAGACCCAGCCCTTCTTCAAGAGCTCCTCTAGCTTGGGCAGACCTAGGTAAACTCCCTTTTGAGCCATTCAGAGTCAGCCAATAAGGACCCTTAATTCCACCAGCAAAATCACATTATTCTTCCTGTATAAGCTAATCACGGAGGGAAAATCCTGGCAATTGCCTAAGCCTCACCGACCCTGGTGGGGAGAGAGGATCACACAGGACAAGCACAAGACAAGCCTGCCACAGCCTCTGGAGGGGACAGGAACCCTGGGAACCTTGAATTCATTCAACTCCCCATACCTCGTGACTTGTCTTGGCCAATAGGATGTGTTGGATGCTGTGTTGCATAACTTCCAAGGCTGGGCCTGAAGAGACCTTGTGACATTTCCACCTTGCGTGGCTCCTATCCCCACATAAGGAAGCCTGAGCCAGGCGATGAAATGAGGAGAGCCTTAGGAGACAGAGGGCCAGCCAGCAGCCAGCTCTGAGGCCCCAGATACAGATCACCCCTTGGCCTTATCTCTAATGAGGCTGCCTAGGTGACCCTCACCAAACAGGAAAGAGAAGGGGCCAGCTGAGCCCAGCCAACCCAATGATCAGGAGAGATGATAGATCCTTGTGTTTTTAACTACTGTGTTCTGGTGCTTCCTGCCACAGGCTTGTTCCCTAGCACACACTAAGTGAGAAGCCTCTCTGTGCAGATCAATGTCTCCCTCATAGCGTAGCACCCAATGTCAGAAGTACAAGTGGGCGCAGCGTGGTGGTGCGCAGCACAGCTGTAATCCCATCACTAGGGAGGCTGAGGCAGGAGGATCGTTGGGAGTTTGGGAGACTAGCCTGGGCTACAAAGTGAACTCAAGGCCAGCCTGGACTGCATAGCGAGACTCTGTCTCAAAAAGACAAAAAAAAAAAAAAAAAAGACCTACAGGTGGTTAGAGGTGAGGGGACTTTGTTTCACAGCATAGAGATGGTCTCTAGGAGCCACAGGACAGGCTTCTGGGAGGAGTCATAAATCTCTCAAAACCTTCCAGTGAACTGGGATTTAACAAGAGTTATTGAGAAAAAAAAAGAAAAAAGGAAAAAAAAAAAAGAAAAAAAAAGAAAACAAGAGTTATTGACGGAAAAATGTGGTGAGTAGATAAACCCAGGAGTACAGTTATTATCACAGGGAAGATGACTGATTGAGTGGTAGGGCAACGGAGATGAGGGAAGAGAAAAATTGAATCATCAAATGGGCCATCATCTGTGTAACTGAGTAACAAAGGTGAAGGTAACTATGTAGGACAGCATCCAGAGCTAATTCCCTTCTATGTTCTCTATAATTCTGTATTTCCTCAATCGTTTTTGTATTAACAGAAGTGAAGATAACTTTATATTATACAGCACCCAGTGCAAATTCCCTACTATCTTCTCTATAATTTGGTATTTCCTTTAATGTTTTTGTGTTAACTAATGTGAAGATAACTATGTAA
>PVLD010026904.1:0-21498 GCA_004027595.1 Dinomys branickii
CTAAGATTTTGTTTCCTTAAAAATCAAGTTGAAGACATCAGAATGAATGAACAAAATTCAACTGTTTAAATGCCATCTCATAGTAGAAACTTCTTTTATGTGATTTGGGGATAGATAAAATAGGTGATACACTCTTCGGAAAATTAGATTTAGTTAATGAAGATATTGACAGTGCTGTGTGTAGGCTGCGGTTAAGTATGTTTATCTCATAAAGCCCCATGGTGATTATGCAAATGGTAGAACATTGGGGAGAAGGTAAACTTTTACCAAAGCTGGTCTCTAAGCTTAATTACAGTGTCTGGTTGTTTTTAGTACATTTTTGTTTGCTCTGATGTTACCCTAACACTGAAAGAAGCCATTGGTAATATATCTGAATTCACTACAAATATCATTTAAATAATTTGCACAACTTTGAAAGAAAGAAGTAGTGTCACCTCAGTTACAAAACTAACCTCTAATATGAATCTTGGAAGGAGTATACATTTAAAGGTTTTTTCAAAAAGGCTTTTTCCTAGTGATTTACAGAATCAATGAGATCTCTATTAAAATACCAACATTTTTCACTGAATTAAAATAAAAATTCTGAAATTTATATGTAAGCACAAAAGCCCTGGAAGAGCCTAAGCAGCCCTGAGTATAAACAGTGATGCAAGATTTCAGTTATACTATAAAGCCGTAGTAACAAAACCCACATGGCTCTGGAGCAAAGATAAACATGCAGATCAGAGGAATAGAAAGAAGACCCAGAAGGAAACCCAAGCAGCCACAGGGTCCAAAAGCTTGTACTGGAGAACAGAGAGCTTCTTTAACAAATGGAGCTGGGGAAACTGGAAACCCACATACAGAAGATGGAGAGTAGAACTTTATCTTTTGCCTTATAAGAAAATCAGATAAAAGTAAATCAGATAGCTTGATATGGCGTTGGAAACTTTCCTGCTGCTAGAATAAAACAGGGGAAGTGCTTGAAGCCCTACATAGATCCTGGGACTTTCTGAGCAGAACTCCAACAGAACAGGAGATAATAGCACAGGTAGAATCAACAAATGAGACTACATAATTTTTCTGCATTGTAAAGGGAGATTACATCACAGATTGTCTTTTCACTTCGAGTGGGAGAAAAATTTTGCTCACTGCACCTTTTATAGAAGATTAAGGGCTGGAGATATAGCTCAGTGGAATAAGCACTTGCCTAGCAAGCGCAGGGTCCTGAGTTTGATCCCCAGTACCGCAAAAAAAAAAAAAAAGAAGATTAAAACCTAGAGTATATACATAGAATTCAAGAAACCTAACAACAAAATCCCTAAAGGCCTAATCAATAAATGGGCAAGTGAACTGAAATTTTTCAAAAGAAAAAACAAAAATGGCTAATAAATATATGAAAAATGGGCAACATGCTTAGCCATTATGGATATGCAAATCAAAACTAAATGGAAATATTACCTCACATCAGAGTGGCTACCATCAAGAATGCTGATGAGAGTTGGGGAGAAAGGAGCCTTTGACACTGTTCCTGGGAATGTAAACTTGTACAACTACTATGGAAATGAATGTGGAGATTCCTCAAAAAACTAAAAATAGGTGTATCATTTGATCCAGTTATATCACTCTTTGGTATATTACCAAAATATAGTGATAGTGATACTTGCATAGCCATGCTTACCATAGTACAATGTGCAATAGCTAAAAGAAACTAGACACCTATCGACACGAATGAATAAAGAAAATGTGGTATATATACACAAAGAAGAATTATTCAGCCACTAAGGAAAATGAAATCAAGTCATTTGCAGGCAAATGAACGGTACTGGAGGAGACCATCCTGTTAAGCAAAATAACCTAGTTTCAGAAAGTCAAAAATTGCATGCTTTCTCTTATATAAGAAATCTAAAAATATGTAAATAAAATAGGTACAAAAACAAAGGGGAGAGAACGAGAAAGTTGAAGGCAGTCTTCTAGTGATAGTGAGGGAGACTTGGGGGGCGAGGCAGTGAAGGAGGGGCCTCAGGGGTGAAAATCATCAAAATATGTTATATCCCTGGACTGGTAAGTAACTTATAGTCTATGCTACTAATATGCAACATCTACAAAAAGAAAGAAAACAATGAAACACATACATATATGCATGTGTCTAAACTCATCCCATGCATACATTATGTACATGCAATTTTTCAATAGAAATTATGCTTCCATAAACTAGTAAAGAATTTTTAAAAACCTTTAAATTCGCTTTTCTTTTCTTTTCTAGTCTATGTTTCAAAAACTTATCTTTAGAATACCTATGAAAATTATATACAGAGACATAGACAAAATTAATAAGTATAGATTTTTCTGAAATTATACAAAAAATTTTAAGAAAGTGTCATTAGAAGTCTAAGGTGACATATTATTTTATTAAATTGAAAAAAGTGAGAAGTATCAAACACAAATGTTACTACCATGTAAATTTTCACAGTTCAACCAGAACAAAATGTAAGTTTATTCTGTGACGTGCATGAAAACCCTTCTCTAACCCACTGACTGTGGTGGCATAGTCAGTTACTCATGACTATAGCAAACACCTGAGATAATGAACTGCTGGTTTCTCTTGGCTTACTTGCAGTTCAGGAAGGTTTGGTGCGTGGTCAGGTGGCACTGTTGCTCTGGCTGCCTGAGGTAACACATCATGACATAAATGTGTAGTGGAGTAAAGCTTCAACTAATGCCCAGGAAGCCAAGAAAGACAGAGAAAGGAAGGCACTGGGCCTGCACTGTCCCCTTCCAGGGCTCATTGTTATGGTTGATACATTGTGTCAACTTGAGGAGTCCAGAGGTTTGGCTGAGTGACTCAGCAGGAAGCCAGGATGCTTACTTTGTATACATCCTGAGCCTGTGGAAGAGAGCATGGAGATTATGAGAGTGCTACAGGGCCCTTGGGTGGGGGTAGCCTGTTTACAATGTAAAGGAGGTAGAAAGAGGCTGCTTGCTGCCATTCCTCCCTTTTGCTGATTGTTTTTGCTGTGCTCTGCTGCCGTAAATGTTTGCTCTCTGCCATGTGCCACTCTATCTCAAAGCCAGCCAAGTATAGACTAAAACCTCCACAAACTATAAACTAAATAAACCTTTCCTTCCTTTAATTTTGGGAGTTGGATATTTTGTTTCGGCAACAAAAAAGTAACCAAGACAGTCAGGTGGCACTGTTGCTCTGGCCACCTGAGGTAACACATCATGACATAAATGTGTAATGGAGTAAAGCTTTAGCTAATGTCCAGGAAACCAAGAAAGACAGAGAAAGGAAGGCCCTGGGGCTGCACTGTCCCCTTCTAGGGCTCCCTTCCAATGACCTAAAGACCTTTGATGAGGCCCATGTGCAGTGGTGCCACACTGAAGACCTCTGGGGGATGGCTAGGTCCAAATTCTAGAGAGCATCATCTTTAAGAATTGGAAACATTTTATTCCAAAGGAGCAAGAATTTCGCATTTATGTGAACTCGAGCACAGAATATCAAAAATGCTTTCAGAAATAAAGGACAGATACTGATCAGAGTTGTAAAATGTATTTGATTTGATTATGAGGTACTTTTTATTTTTATGTTGGTTTTGCTTGTTTATTTTCTTTTTACTTTTTAATTGTAACCTAACTTTCTTCTGACCTTTGGCATTTATGCTTAAGTTTTGATTTAATTAGTGGGAATTTAAGTACTGATTTGTCTAAATACCTCTAATAAATATGTGGGGAAAGCCATTGTTTCCTTCTGGGAAGTTAAATTCTTTCTGTTGAATGTTTTCAACACTGGGAACCAGATTATCTCTGGAGACTAACAAAAGTCCTGAGACCTCTGGTGTCAACAATAGGCAAGGACTCATTCCTTATTCCCATATTCTTGATTGAGAGAGATCCTATTTCAGGTTCTGGGATATTCTACATGATGCAACCAGGGGGATTTCAAGCAAGATAAAGAGAGCCCAGAATTAATAAATCAATTCATTAGTGGCTTCAGTATCTTAGAGAGCCATTTTTAATAACTAGGTTTGCAAATCACTGGCCTGTTACAAATTCAAACCTTTCCCTGAATTAGCCTTCTTGGCTTGCACACTTTTGTGAGGGAACTGAGTGGTGCAGGACACAGAGTACCACTGGACTAAAACTTGAAGGTGTGGTTCTACCTGTAGTATTCATACCCCCAAGCTAATTACTCTTGCAGAGGCTTCTGGACCTTTGTGAGACTCATTTTTCTCTATAAAACAGACCATCACTACACCCTGATGAGGCTATTGGGGATAGTAATTGCTAGAGTATTTGTAAGCCAATGGAAAAGGAAAGCAATACTTAGATGTGGCATCTTTAGCATCTACCGTATATTTCTAGTTGATATATTGTAGTCTCTCTCCTATATGAGTTTTGAGATTGTTGTTTTCAAGTTATTGCTTAATTTGAATCTGCTGACCAGATTTAGAAATCCTGTCTATTCCTGTCAGGTGATTGACTCTCTAATCCTGCCCATGTAACTAGGATACAATGATAACACCTATAAAAAATGTAGCCAAGACATTTACATTGTGTTCCTCAATCACTCAATTACACTGACCTTAAAGGTTGAAATTTAAAAAAATTTTTAAGGCAAGCCTACATAGTTTGGGCTGGCCTTGAACTACTACGTAACCAGGCTGGCCACTTGCCCCAGCTTCCTGAGTGCTGGGATTACAGGTGAGGCTGGAGTAGTTGAAGTGGACTGGATGTTAGGAAACCCACTGTATTTGACCAGGATAATTGCGCTCAGTGGCTTGAAGCAGAAGTATTCTGAGGCCAACTGATGCATGAGCACAGAGACTTGAGTTCAATACCTGCAGTTTTCTCTTTGACTGCAAATGTGGGCTAGGCCTTCTAAGCCTCTAAACAGTGGGCAATATTTGGAAGAGTGTTATCTTAAATAGAAATAAATTATAAGAAGAGGAATGGAATTATTCTTTGTTAGGTCCTCTGTTGACCAAACTTGACAGAGAAAGGAATGGAATAGGGAGACACAGCTGTCTGGTAAGACAAGCAGCCTTCTCCTCTGCAAAGGTCTCCCTGAGATAAGACAGTGGCTCTCTTGCTGTGGTCTTTGACACAGTGTGTTACACACCCCACTTTTTTCCAGTGCCCCCTGGCAATGCAGCACTAAGACTCCTTGACTCTCAACTACCTCTAAAAAGGAGAGTTTTGGGATAGGAAGATCCTTGTTCTTGCCTATTGTGTGCTTCCACTCCCTTGTAGTTGACCCATGACCCCAAAGCTCTGTTGTCTTTTAGGAACATCCAGGTGAGTTATCCACCATCAGATTATACTGGTTTAAGTCAACACACAGTACTTAAAATAGCACTATTTTCTGAAATCCTATACTCCAAGAGATGCAGTCCACACAGAGAAACCACAGACATTTTGCTCGGTCATTTCAATACACAGCAAAGCAATTCCATGAACACTAGCTGCTGGCAGCATTACAGTTTATCAACCTGTTAGTCAATAACCTTAACTTTTCCTCTTTCCATGTGTGAACAAGCATGGCTTGTGGATTCCTCTGGACACTTCTGATGTGCCAAAAAATTAATCTGTAGGAAAAATATACTTGCTTTGGAGCCTTTGGAACCTTGTGAAAGCTTATGAAATATTAAATGAAACTATGAAGTCACATATTTGAGGGTCATGGTTGTCAGTGCTAAACATGTTATTCACATTTTCCACTTTTAGCACCAGGAAGCTATGAAGATGAAAATCTCACCTGAAATTACCAAGTCTTTCCTCTTCTGGCTGTTCTGTCACTGTTTTCACTTCTGGCCTCAGCTTTGGTTGATTTGTATTTCATCACCTATAGTGAATTTATTTTTGTAGTGTAAAAATACCATGCAAATTAATTTACAGTGCTTTTACTGTTTCTTTTTTTCTCTACTCATCTTTACTAATTCTCATCAACAACTTCTTTTGCTTCTCAACAGGCCAGGGGGTGGGAGTCAACAGTTGCTAATCTTCCTAATAGTCAGTAATCTTTTTGGAGAAAAGTTGTATGGTTCACTCTGCTCTTGCTTAGCATCTGCTATAGATTTTCGAAGGGAACCTAAAAGGGTGACTGTATAACTCCGTTCTGTACTCCCATCTCTAATGTAAAAACAGAAATGTTATAAATATAAGTCACAGTTCAACTAATATACACCGTATTTTTCAGAATTACTGGAATTTCTCTACCCTTACCATTCCCATAGAGAAGTGTTCAAGGTATATTGTTGGGTTAAATATTATATCTCATAAAAAGCAAATTATTATTATAAATTCTAAGTAGTTTAGAGTATATGAAAGTGTTTAGTACAAATCCTGGCACATAGCAAGTACTACAGAAACTTTGATTATTATTTTTATGTCTTGTATAGTTCCAAAAGTTATTCTCTTCAAATGCATAGATTTTAATCTAAACTCTCAGGGTGATGGCGTTAGGACCTGGTTAGGTCATGAAGGTAGAGTTCTCATGAATGGGATTGATGTCTTTTCATAATTACAGTTGTTAATTAATACAGTGGCCCTTTTAAATTAGTGGCCCTTTTTCCAAAGTCCCAAAGAGCTTCCTTGTCCCTTTCATGTGGGAGGACACAGGGAGGAGGTGATGCGTATGAATCAGGAAACAGGACTTTATCAGATGCCAGAAACGCCAACATCTTGATGTTGTAATTTCCACCTTTACAAGCTGTTGTAAAACACAAATGCAGTAAGACATTATTCTTCTTTATAAATGCATAGAAATTCTTTGGGTGGGTTACCCCCAGTGAGAGATGGGTGAATCTGGGACAGTATTTCTCAATTTTTGATTATCAGCACATATTACTTGTTATTACTTTTGAACTAAAAGAATTGAGGAAGTAATATGTTCAGTTTGATTATATTTGTCTTTTGGTAATAGGAAATTTCTGTGGTTGTGTGCATTGACCAGGTTCTTCTCATTTATTTTATTTTATGTTTTAAAATTTATTTTAAAAATAAAGAAGACAATGTATTAACAAACAGACATCCATTTACAAAATAGCATAAGAACAATACAAACAATACAGAGTTACAGACAAAGTGGTAGGAAATTATCAGTGGTTGTTGTATTAGGTATTGATAGCTTCAAAGTGATTTCTCAAGAAAACAAATAGAGACATGCAATATTGATCAAACAAGTAATCATTAACTGTTCCTTCCAGTAAAGCAATAGAAGACAGTAGTATAATTGTTAGTTATCCTGTATATACATACACACACAATTTCTCCTTCTTTCCCTTCTCTTTTCCCACACTCCAATTGTCCATTACTTTTGAGCATTTTCCTTTCATTTCACAATGTCTATCATGCCTCCTAGTTTTTATTCATTCCTTCAGGTTCTCACACTGCTGAGAAAATACGTTGCTCTTACATGCATGATTTATTTCATTTATGAGTATGGTCTCTAGTTGTGACCATTTACCTATAAAACCCTCAAATTTATCTTTCTTTATATCTGAGTAATATTCCATTATATAAAAGTACCACAAATTTTTTATCCATTCTTCGGTCGATGAGCACTGGGTTGCTTCCACAATTTAGCAATTACAAATTGTGCCTCTATGAACATGGGTGCATATATATCGTTGTGATATGATGTTTTCAGATCTTCTGGGAAAATATCCAGAAGGAGAATAGTGGGGTTGAATGGGACCCCTCGACCTAGTTTGCTGAGGAATCTCAAAAGTGATTTGCACAGTGGTTTCACCAGTCTGCATTCCCACTGGCCAGCATTTGTTATTGGTTGATTTCTTAATGCTAGCCATTCTTACAGGGGTGAGATGAAATCTCAGTGTTGTTTTAATTTGCATTTCTCGAATGACTAATGATGTTGAACATTTTTTCATGTATTTATTTGCCATTTGTATTTCTTCATCTGAGAAGTGTGTGTTCATCTCAACTGCCAGTTTTTGGATTGGGTCTTTGAATTTGGAAGGGCTCGTGTTTTTTAATTCTTTATATGTTCTAGATAGAAGACCTTTGTCCGAGGGACAGTCAGCTAAACTTTTTTCCCAATTTGTTCTTTTCTTTTTATGTTACTGGTGATTTATTTAGATGTGCAGAAGCTTTTCAGTAGGATGAGATCCCAGTTGATTCTTTGAAGTATTTCACAGGCAGTTTGGTTTTTGTTCATGAACTCTCTGCCTACCCCTATGTATTCAAGGTTTTTACCTACTTTCTCCTCCAATAGATTTAGTGTTACTGTTTTAATATTGAGATCTGTGATCCATCTGGACTTGAGTTTGGTGCATGGTGATACTTAGGTCTATTTTCAGTCTTTGGCAGGTGGCAAACCAATTTTTGCAGCACCATTTATTAAAGAGGCTATCATTCTTCCAGCGAGTTTGTTTGGTCCCTTTATCAAAGATTAGGTGGCTGAGTGTATTTGTGGTTGTATCTGTGTCTTCCAATCTGTTCCATTGATCTTCTGGTCTGTTTTTTAGCCAGTATCATGCTGATTTTATTACAGTAGCTTTGTAGTATAATTTCAAGTCAGGAATTGTGATTCCACCTGACTTGTCCTTGTTGCTCAGGATTGCTTTTGCTATTCTGGGTCTCTGCTCATACCAGATGAATTTAAGGAATGTTATCTCTAGATCTGTGAGGTATGTTAACAGTAGTTTAATGGGAATTCCATTGAATCTGTACAACAATTTTGGTAGTATGGCCATTTTCACAATGTTTGTTCTTCCTACCCATGAGCAAGGAATATTTCTCCTTTTATTGAATTCCTCTTCAAACTCTTTTTTAAGAGTACTGTAGTTTTCATTGAAAAGATCTTTTGCTTCTTTTGTTAGAGTGATTCATAAATATTTCAATTTCTTGGATGCTATTACAAAAGGTATGGTTTCCTTAAATTCTCTCTCAGTCTGTTTGTTGTTTGTGTATAGCAATGCTATTGATTTTTGGGTGTTGATTTTGTATCCAGCTGCACTGCTGAATTTGTCAATTAATTCAAGGAGTCTTCTTGTGGAATTTTTGGGGTCTTCCATGTAAAGTATCATGTCATCTGCCAGTAGTGATAATTTTACTTCTTCCTTTCCTATCCTTATTGTTTTTATTTCTCTCTCTTGTCTAATTGCTCTGGCTAATTCTTCCAAAATTATGTTGAACATGAATGGTGACAGTGGACATCCTTGGCTTGTTCCTGATTTTAAAGTAAAAGCTTTCAGTTTTTGTTCATTTAATATCATGTTGGCTGTTGGTTTGTCATAGATGGCTTTGATCAGATTGAGGTAAAGACCATCTATTTTTATTTTCTCTAGGGTTTTTATCATGAATGTGTGTTGGACTTTGTTAAAAGCTTTTTCCGCATCTATTGAGATGATCATATGGTTTTCATCTTTGGCTCTATTGATGTGGTGTATAACATTAATTGGCTTGCAACTGTTGAATCATCCCTGTATTCCTGGAATGAATCTGACTTGGTCATGGTGTATGATTTTCTTGATGATTTCCTGCATTTTATTTGCTAGTATTTTACTGAGTATCTTTGCATCTATATTAATTAGGGAGATTGGTTTGTCATTCTCCTTCTTGGTTGGGTCTTTCTCTGGTTTTGGTATCAGTATAATACTTGCCTCTAAAAATGAATTAGGGAGAATTGCTTCCTTTTCAATTTCATTGAGGAGTTTGAGGAGTGTTGGTATTAAATCTTCTCCGAATTTCTTGTAAAATTCTGCTGTGAATCCATCAGGGCCTGGGCTTATCTTTGTAAGTTTTTAATCACATTTTCAATTCATTATTCGATATTGGGTTGTTCTGGATTTTAATATCTTCTCGACTCAACCTTGGTAATTCATACATATCTAGGAATCTATCCATTTCTTTTGAGTTTTCTATCCTGTGTGAGTAAAGATTTCCAAAGTAGGAATTAATGGTCTTCTGAATTTCTGTAGAATCTGTAGTAATTTCATCCTTTTCAGTCTGTGTTGCATGAATTTGAGTTCTTTCCTTTCTTTTTTTGATAAGGTTATCTAGGGGTTTATCAATTTTATTTATTCTTTCGAAGAACCAACTCTTCGATTCATTTATTTTTTGTAGGGGTTTCTTCATCTCAATTGCATTAATTTCTCCCCTGATCGCTATAATTTCTTCCCTTCCTTGGGCCCTGGCACTTGACTTGTTCTTCTTTTTGTAAAAGTTTGAGGGGCAGCATTAGGGTATTTATTTCTTCTCTCTCTGTTTTCCTTATGTGTGAATTCACTGCTATAAATTTCCCTCTGAGAACTGCTTTCATTGCATCCCACAGATTCTGGTAGGTTGTATTTACATTTTCATTTGTTTGTGGGTAGTTTTTAATTTATTCTTTAATTTCTTCTGTGACCCACTGGTTGTTCAGGAGGTTGTTGTCTAGTTTCCAAATGTATATGGAATTTCTGGAGTTCCTTCTGTCATTAATTTCCAATTTCATTGTACTGTGGTCAGATAATATGTATGGGATAATTTCAGTTCTTTTGCATTTAGGTAGGTATGCTCTATGGGCTAGAATGTGGTCAATTTTAGAGAAAGTCCCATGTGCAGCTGAGAAAAGTGTGTATTCTGATGTTGTAGGGTAGAACACTCTGTATACAGCTACTAAGTCCATTTGTTCACAGCTTTGGTTCAGATCTGTTATTTCTTTGCTGATTTTTCACCCAGTTGACCTATCTCTTTGTGTCCAAGGGGTGTTGAGGTCCCCTATTACATTGGTGTTATTAATTATATGGGTTTCCATGTCTGTTAAGATTTGTCTTATGTAGTTTGGTACTCCAATATTTGGTGCATACGTATTTATGATTGTTATCTCATCCTCTTGCAGTTTTCCCCTAACAAGTATGTAGTGACTTTCTTTATCTCTTTTGATTGTTTTCAGTTTGAAGTTTACATTATCTGCAAACATAATAGCTACTCCTGTTTTTTTCTGTGTTCCTGTTGCATGGAGTATTGTTTTCCATCCTTTGACTTTTAGTCTATGGATTTCCTTTTGAGTAAAGTGTGTTTCCTGTATATAGCATATCGTTGGATTTTGTTTCTTAATCCACTCTTCCAGTCTGTTTCTTTTGACTGGTGAACTGAGGCCATTTACATTTATGGTTGTAACTGATATGCATTGGCTTATTATTGTCATGTTATTTACTTACTGCTGGTTTCTTACTTTTTCTACCTGTTTACTTGCTTGCTCTTCCTGAGGGTTCCTTTCTATTTTTCTTGAAATTGCATTGATTTTCTTTCCTGTCTAGAATGTCTTTTAGTACTTTTTAAAGGATGGTTTGGCACTCATGAAGTTTTTCAGTCATTCTTTGTTGTGGAAATATTTTATTTCTCCATTAAACTTGAAGGATAGTTTGACAGGTTACATGTCTTGGGTGGAAGCTGTTTTGTCTTAGGACCTGTAATACTTTGCTTCAAGCGCTTCTGGATTGGATGGCTTGTGCTGAGAAGTCTGCCGTGATTCTGATGGGCTTTCCTTTATAGGTGATCTGCTTCTTTTCTCTATCAGTGTTTAATATTCTGTTCTTTTGCTGGAGATCTGGGATCTTCATTATTATATGTCTAGGTATAGTTTTATTATGGTTATGACTAGTAGAATTTCTATATGCCTCATTTCCCTGTATCTCCGGTTCTGTTTCCATGCTTGGGAAATTTTGTGCTATTATTTCTGCAAATATTCTTTTTATGCCATTTTTGTTGCCTCCTGCTGTTTCACTTACTCCTATTAGTCTGACATTATTTCCCTTTACCTTGTCTTGAAGCTGTTGAATTGATGTTTCCTGGGTCCTTGTTGATTTTAAGAGATTCTTCCTTTCAGGATCATTAGCTGCCATGTTGTCTTCAAGATCTGAAATTCTATCTTCGGCTTCATTCAAGTGGTTTTGCAAGCTTTTAAAGAAAGTTTTGATTTCCTGGAAATCTCTTTGAGTCTGTTTCATGTGTTCTAATTCATTCCTATATTGCTCATGTAACGTTTCTATCCATTTCTATTTTTTAATCTATTTCTTCTCTAGATGTGCAGAGCATTTCTGTCATTATTACTGTCATTTCATTTTTTGCCTGAGAAATTATTTCTGATCTGATCTTTTCTATGGCCTGATGGAGTCATTTCTTTACTTCCATTGCAATCATTTTGGCAATTTCAGGTGTGTGTTTATCAAATTCTCCTATGGTGATGTCTCCTGGACTGGTTCTGAGAGTGGTGGGGTTCTTAGATTACACTGTAGTTCTTTGCCTTGTATGTTCGATGCCGGAGGCAGAACGCTCAGACTCCTCTTCTCTGGCAATTCAGCAAAGGTCACTAATGGCTCTAGTTTTCCTGGTGGTCAGGCCTGCTGCTCAGTGTCCACTGAGATGCGCTGCTTAGTCTGGAGTCTTCCAGTAGATGGTGAAGTGTGCCTAGTTCTCCCAGGTCTCAGACATGAACTGTGATGTCAGTTGATGGCAGATGGTCTGATCCAGTGACCACTCACAGTTCAGGGCAGGTGTCTGACCCAGAATCTGGTTGCACTGGTGGCACAATTCCAGACCAGTGGTCCTGTGACCCCAGGCAGTTCAGGATACAGGCAAAACCCAGACACAAACTGCAGGGTCAACAGTTTGTGGATCACCTGATTCTGTGTCTCCAGTCAGTTTAGGATGCGCATAGAATCCAGATGCATGCTGCAACAACAGCAACTACAGACTGCCTGTGTGTGTGACCTCCAGGAGTTCAGGGCACCAGTGAAGCCCAGACCCAAACCATGGTGCCAGCAGCTTGTGGAGTGCCCGCTCCCGTACCTCACTCAGCACTGTGCATGCACAAGGAGGGCCCACATGCAAACCCCTCTGCAAGTAGTTCATAGGCCTTCTGAGTGAGGATCTCCTTTCTGTACCAGTGTCTTGGTTAGTTTTCTCTCGTTGCTGAGACAAAATACCCAATGCCGAAAATTAAGGAAGGAAAGGTTTATTTAGCTTACAGTTTGTGGAGGTTTCAGTCCATACTTGGCTGGTTCTGAGGCAGAGTGGCACATGGCAGAGGGCAAACTGTTCATGGCAGCAGCACACAGCAAACACAACCAGAGCAAAAGGGAAGAATGGCTGCAAGCAGCCTCCTTCCTTCCCTTACATTGTAAACAGCCTACCCCCATGCAGGGGGCGTGTACCTCTCGCATAACCTCCATGCCCTCCACTTCCACAGGCTCAGGATGTATACAAAGTAAGCACCCTGGCTTCCTGCTGAATCACTCAGCCAAACCTCTGTACTCCTCAAGTTGACACAGTGTATCAACCATAACAACCAGGCACACAGAGGGTGGAGACTCAGACTGTAATGGTGGCAGAGTCGTGGTTCACTGGCTCTGCTCTGCGGAAGGAGATGGGAAATACCTGGTTCTCTCGGCAGCATTCAGCTGGGAACTGCACTGTCAGCGGGTCACAGCCCACCTGATTCTGCTTCTCCATTCCCTTCAGGCTGCGCATAGGAGCCAGGCACAGGCTACACCAACAGCGATCACAGACTGCCTATGTGTGTGACCTCTAGGAGGTCAGGGCACAAGTGAAATTCAGATCCAAACCACAGTGCCAGCAGTTCATGGAGTGCTCACTCCATACCTCATTTTGCAGTGGTCATGAGCAAGGGTATTCATTTCATTTAAAGGGCAGAAAGTCAGCTCATCTGTGTCTTCCCAGGATTCTGGTGACACCAGGAGCTTGGGCTCTCTGCCTGATGCTCTTCTGCAGAGCTGTTCCTGTCTAATCAGGACATTTCTGCTGTGTGTCCGGAGGACTTTGCCAGTTTTAAAGGAAAAGATGTGCGCACATCCAGGTTTTGAAGCCCAAGAAGACCAAGAGCAGGGGTTTTCCCTCTCCAATGAGGTAGATTAAGGTGGAGACCTAAACCTCTTTAAGGAAACACTTGACATAAGAAGAAATCTCAAAAATAGGTTGTTGGGAAACCCTGCTTGGAAGAGGATGAGAGAAATTACCTTTGATGCAATTGATGATGGGCTGATGGGCTACAGATGTGAAAAAGTGACATTTTCTCCTTTAAATAATTTGTCAATTTCAAATATTAGTCATTTTAATGAGATATTTATATTAATGTGAATTATAAATCTACTGCTCAAGATGCATTTTCATTATAGTCAGCTGAAAAGATACATTATTAGGTGATAATTAGGCAGTCTTAGGTGTTAGCTGAATGTCTTGGTTACTTTTTTCTTATTGCTGAGACAATGCCCAAAGTTAAGGAAGGAAAAGTTTATTTAGCTTACAGTTTGTGGAAGTTTCAGTTCATACTTGGCTGGTTCTGAGGCAGAGTGGCACATGGCAGAGGGCAAACTTTCATGGCAGCAGAACACAGCAAAAACCACAAGAGCAAAAGGGAGGAATGGCAGGCAAGCAGCCTCTTTTCTTCCCTTATTATAAACAGGCTACTCCCACCCAGGGGGCGTGTACCTCTCACACAATCTCCATGCCCTCTCTTCCACAGGCTCAGGATGTATACAAGGTAAGCACCCTAGCTTCCTGCTGAGTCACTCAGCCAAACCTCTAGACTCTTCAAGTTGACACAATGTATCAACCATAACACTGAACCACAAATTGGTTATACATTGCCTTTAATATAAATGAGTTTGTGGACCAATTTTTCTTTTCTTTGTGCTCTATTTTCTTAGAAGATTACTTTTCTCTAGTAAGTTCTAAAAGTAAGAAGCCTTACATAGGCATTTGTGTTGAATAAAGACATAAAATGCTTGTGACAAGAGTTTGTTTTGGCAGATGATTAAACATGAGCACTGTTGACCAAAGCACTTGGTGACAGGGACATGGCTTTAACCCTACTTATACATTATTGGAAGGGTAGTTCTAATTCTAAAGAAACATAGATCTAATCTTATCCATCTGCTGTTGCCCAAAAATAGTACAGTTCAAGTCACTTCTGGTTCTTTAATGAAGGCTGTGGGTCCATAGATTCATGTTCTGAAACTCTACAGATAGAGGAAATCTTCCTTCTCTTCTCAAAAGACTAAGTAGACTGGAAATTATGAAGACTTTCCTAATCTGTACTCAGAGTTGTGGGTGTCTTCAAAGGCCATAAAATAAATCATCGTCATTTCTAGGCATAATTTCATGAACTCATTGAATGCTTCAAACTTTGCTTGACATTGGGAATATAACACAACCTGAATGAGATGGAAACCTTCTAGTGTGCTCACATTGTATACATTTTTAACTTTTCCACCATAGCCAAAAGTGGCTGGATATATCAACTGAGGAGGAAGCATGCCAAGGAACACAGGTAAAAGCCTATGCTTAGCCATGAGTTCTCTTTTAAAACGTAACATTTAAGTACCTACTGTAATGATGGATCTGCTGGACATCCATGAATAGCAGTAATTAGTCCTGATTTCAAATTTTTTATTTCATTTTTAAAGTGCTTCTCTACTTCCATTAATGCCCTAAGTGTCTTTCTGGTTTTCACTCCATATAAAGCCATTCTGGCATTACTTGAGGTCGGGAGTTATTAATCAACAAAAGAAAGCCAATGACCCCTGCACTGCAATGAAAGTTATATGAAATGGTAAGAGTAAATCTTTGCCATCCCAGGCTGACTCTTTATGACTATCTCATAATTTATGCATGTACTTGCGAACGCATGGCAAATTTACTCTTTAGAGGAAACTCCTGAATTTTAAAGTAATCACTTAATTTGATAACATATAGCAATTTTTTTCCTTTAAGTTGATTTTCATGGTGTGTTTATTTTATTTGTGCTTTTGATAGATCATATAAAATGTAACATGCTTTCACAAGCTGAAGAAGATGTGTTTTCTGTTGATTCACAGCAAGGGCAGACGTGGTTGAAATGTGAACTCCATCATTTGACCTTCAAGTGACCTCAACCTGGAAGGACTGCGTGTCTCTAGGGGTGGGAGATAATTTAATTTCCATGCATGTCAAGTCCTCAATTTCTTCTATGTGGAAGCTGCAGAGAAGTGTCAAATTCTGCAGAATCAGGTGTTTTATGTTGGAGATGTGGAATACATTCTCCAGGGGTTAGAGTTGAGACCACCAAGTAGACTTCATTTTAAGGCCTTAAGGGAGTCCTGAAACCATAGATTGTGAAGATGGAAAATATTTCTGTACCCTGTAAACTATTCATCTTCCATTTCACTTTTAATATGTGTGCTCATGATAGCATCAACAAAGAGAGTTCCAAAGGCCACAGTTAGAACATCTAAGTTTATTATTTTATACTTTTCTAGCTAAAAACAATGGTTGAAAATTCCAGTGTGTCAAATAGTGTTTAAACTTCTAATCAGTTCCCTGTGTTTTCAACCCTAAAGAATTATAGCATGCTGCACACAAAAGTTAAATGTAGGAAATGCTGTAATATCTACAAGATAAGGCTAATTCCATTTGGCTACTTGAATTTCCTTCTTTTCCTGCATATCTTGCTTGTGGAGTAGTTTGTTACCCTGTAAAGCAATGAAAAATTTTGGCAAGACCAAAGTGAGTGGTCTAACATGATTTAACACTTCTGTGATTCTGAAATTGTGGTTACGTAAGTTCTGTCGATGATCTCATCCCCACTTCTCCACACTCTCTTCTCCGTGGAACTCCGAGGTCATTATCCTAGTGCAGGAGTGTCTCCATTCTTATGAGTGAGTTATAGTAGCAAAAAGGGAAGTGGTTTTACAACGGCCATTGGATAAGTCATGAGTGATGAAGATGCAAAGAACAGTCCCAGCTGAGAACCATGTAGAAGGCTCCTACTGGCTAGGCTGTGGCAAACTACTTCCAGAGTAAGAAAGCTTTGTTTCCCTTTGCAGACATCCAAAGAATAATGGATTGTTTAATTGTGGGTCACTTGACAATAGTTATCAAAGTCATTGGGATGACATCTTAAGTATTTAAATAAATGGAACTGCTAATGATTTTTTTTAAATTTAAAAGATGGTATTTTCATGGAGTTCTACTTAGAGTTTGAATTCCTATCTGCACTTTAGTTTGGTGTTGGATAGAATTTTTGTGTGGTGAAGAGAGGAGAAATTTGAGCAAAAAAAGAAGGGGGATAGTTTATTAATGAGAATGGGTCCAATGCTATAACAAGTTACCCACAGAATGAGAACCTTAACATGATAGAGCTCTATGTTTGTGCTGTTGTCAAAGTTCAGTGCAGATTAGAGATCCTGCCCCATGAGGACTTGAGGACCTGATTTTCTTCTATACTGTGGCTTCATATCTTCCACACTGGCTAGGCAGCTTGGTTGGTCTCATCCATTTGCAGTATATCGTATGGTTTCTCTTATATGAGAAACCTAACATATAAATAAAGAGAAAACTAACAGATAAATACTAGGAAATAGACGGAGAGATCTTTCTCAAATGGGAGGGGGACCAAGAGATGGAGTGAGTGGGAAGGAGGGAAGGGACAGAGATGAAGAAAAGGAATGAAGATGTGTTCTGTACAGGTATCAACTCTCCACAGTGAATGCAACCATTATGTGCTGCAAACGTGTACCAATAAAAAAAGAAATAACATTAAAACCAAAAAATAGAAAGTATGTGTATGAGAGAGAATGACAAAAAGGAGACACATGTGTCTTAACTGCCATTAAGCAGAAGTGAAAAGAAAAATGCAAAAGCATACGAAATATAGGAAATGTAGTGCAGCACTGTGCCTGGGAGAGGGAAAGTGCCAGGCAGGGACCCAGGCATTCTAAGATGGGAAGTAAAATAGGTTGGGAGGCTGAGCTTTTTCCTAGGGATGTGAAATGAGGGATGGGGATAAATGGAAAATATTGTGTGGTTCTATTTCCCTCCAAAATGATGTCAGTATTAAAAGGTTTATCTCTGTTATTTCTGGCAATTTGGAGGTTCAGGTTTTGTGTGTGTATTGGGGAATGAGTGGTGCATGGGAAAAGAGCTTCAAATTGTGGCATTTTCTTTACAGGTTTGTATAAACTCATCCCACTTTCATGGTCCCTGGCTAAAGGCTGATAAAGACTCTGTCGTCTGTTTGGTAAACTTATCCTTCCAAATAGCCATGAAGATATTAACTTGTAAAACCAAGATTCAGGGATGAATGGAAACTAAGCCTTTCTGTGTTTGCCATGAATTGATGTGGTTAGCAGTACAGTCTTCTGAATGTGACATAGACAAGTTAAGCCAGAGGATCAACTGAGGCTCTTCCAAGAAAGAGATCCTGAGAAGCAAAGATGTTTAGCAATGTCTTTGAGCTAAAAATGGCAACTTTAATGAGTGGGATGGGGCTGCCTCCAGACCTGGTCCTTTCAAAGAATCCAGAAGGTGAAATCAATAGGAGATGTCATGTATTCTCATTTTAAATGGAAAATACTAGCTCTCCAGTCTCTTTATAGGTGTCAGTATTTTTATGAACCTTAAATTTAAAATCACATGCATTTGTTCTCTTGGCATTACATAATTTACCTTTACTTTCATAAATGCTGATAGCAAGCAGGTTTTGAATTTTGTGCTCAAAGTACTGTTTTTTTTGGGGGGGGGCACAGGGTTGGTACCAGGAATTGAACTCATGACCTTGCACTTGCCAGGCAGGTGCTATGCTGTTGAGCTATATCCCCAGCCCCAAGATACTGTTTTTTTTAAGTATTGCTTTTCAGCCAGAAGATGTGAGCCAAAATGTTACAATCTGATGTGAGATATGTTTACAGGGACATATTGCAAAAATATAGATCAACTGTAGAATCAAATATTTTAGAAGCAATTAACAAAAAAGGAGGTGATTAGTATTTATCTAGTTATCTCTGTAATATCCTCATTTGCTCTTACTAGAACTATATCTGTGGCATTATTTACTTTATCTCTGCATAGATTTTTTTCTTCACTTTTATTGGCATCTGGGAATGGTGGTCCCTGTGAAGAGTAACCATCATGTGTGCCATTTCAGAAAACAGAACTCAACCTGTTGCTGTAAAAATAAGTATTAGGTTTCTGGAATGTAACTTCAGAAGGAGAGCCGGGCTTTTGTTGTGCAATATTCTAACCAATTTCCTTTATTTACACTTACATTACATTCCTCATTAAAAAATGTTTACATCCACCTTTGTTTCACTGCTGGGATTTTTTTTTCTGTTTTTGTCAGTTGTAAACAAGAAGATCTGATTTAGGTGGAAACTGCAAGGAAGTATAATGTATATTTTTGTTAAAACACTTATCTTTAAAATGTGTTAATATTTTCCTCATTTTTTCATTTCTTAGAGATCTTCCTCTCTATATACTTTTTCTTCAGCAAAAAATTGTGAAATAGTTGAATAAATGGAAGACATTTGTACTTAAATTAAAAATACAAAAAAAGCAAAAGACAGTAAAAACATTTACAGCTTGATAAATTCCTTATATTTAAAGTCTCAATTTAATGATTTCAAAACAATATTTGTAACTGCAAAATTCCCAAATAAAGTGAAAAATAATGTGGAAAGTTATTCAGAAAATCTGGAAACTAAAAATGCTTTTAAAAACTGTTTTTGGAAAAATATCATTGTTTAATCTTCATTAATTCCCCAAACATTAATACCTTAGTAATAGAAATAAAATGTTCTTGTTTCTAGAATTTTAGAATTTGTTTTAATATTCCTCCAACATTGCCATAATTCTGTAGCTTCTGTGAAGTACATTCATGTTGAAAAGAAAAGAGAAAACTAAGCACATGGAGAAGAGATGAATTATGCTCCTCGCCCCTCCTGCAACTCCTATATGATTCAAGGTTCCAGTTCAATGTGGTATAAGGGTCAAATCATATTTAAATATAATTAGATACAGCTATGTGAATAACATTTTAATGAAAATGTTTGTGTCATTCTCAGCTCTGATAAAACAAAGTACTGATGATACCCAGAAGGGTAAAACAAGCCAAGAACACAAGGTTATGAAAACGTTATAAACCTCATAGCAACCATTCTGGTTCTTACTGTTGTTGCTCTGGACAGTAAAGAAGGGGCTGCCAAAGTCCACTTCCTAAACATCAAAGTGGAACTTCGACCTGCACAGCGAAACCTACTTGGTTTCCCGTGCTGCCTTTGGCTTTGCCTCCTGACCCCCTCTGGCAGAGGGACCATTGTTCTCCAGGTCTCCAGCTCTCTCCTAGAGGCAGACACCCTTGTAAAAAGCCTGTGACTCATTCCTTTTTGTGAAAAACACTCATCATCAGACCCTGTGAAGGGATCATCCAAACACTTGCAGTTTTACAGCCAGCATCTAGAGGCCCAGAAGTGCAAGTTAACGCTGTGTGGTGACCTAACAGGCTCTTAACAGGCATTGAGATGAAGTAGCTGTTTCACATTACTTGGGGTATGAGAAGGACAGGCCTGTTGTCTCTGGGACTCTGATTAAACTTAAACGCCCCAGAGCTATCCAGAAACCCATTCTATCATCTCTTGAGACTACATCAGTAGTTAAAGCAGGCATGTGTAAGTGAATTCCTGTATTACCTAAAGCTATAAGAAAAAGTAAATGTGTCCCTCTGACCTGTGTATTTAAGGTATTTCCTTATACTTTTATTGAGTCATTCTTAATTAAAAGAGGTCATCCTCCAGGTCTTCTTAAATTGAGTGTGTTACATGCAGAGAACTCACAGGCATTTGCACGCATTGTGTTTTAGTGCATTAAAGGGAATGGGCTGAAATTGTAAGTGGTCGTAGATGGTAAGAGTTTCTTTGTTTCAGTACTGTGAGGGGCAGAGAGAGCAATCTTGAGATGTATGGGTGAAGGTTCTCATTTTGGTAAGCGTGAGTATCGGATTGGTGGTGCTGTGGGATAGATGGAGAGGGGAGGAGTTGTCTGTGTAAGTGCTGAGGTTCAGGCCTGCAAAAAGCTAAAGAAATAGTGTTGACCCAGTTGCTTGCTAGTACTCTCCCTTTGAAAACAAGCCTGGCAAATGCAATTTGAGTCAGGCAAATGCTTTTCCTCGATTGTCACCTCCCTTGAGAATGGGGCAATTCCATGTACAACTACATTGTTGATCTTCCCCTGGTTCTCTGCTAAGTTCTTACCCAGTGTGATTTAGGCCAGCTGAATTCTTGTCTTCACCAGAGCTCTCTGAACTTTAACTGAATCAGATACTTGCTATAATTCAGTGCTACAAAATCTTCAAATTATATGCCACAGAATCAATAAAAGGTGATGATCTTGCCCTAGAAATAAAATTTCCCCGGTACCAAAATGTAGAATTCACAGCAACAAAAATAAACTAGTGAAACTGAGTATCTTTCTATATATTTTAAAAATATTAAATTCCAGCCTCCCTTGTCTGCTGAAGTGCTGCTGAAATAAAATAAAGGCAGATGTCTTTACCAAACAGAGCTTGCCAGTTTAGCATTCTTTTTTTTTTTTTAATTTTAGAAACATAAAAGTACAAAAACATATTGACAAACAGACACCCATTATCATAGAAAATAGTACAATCACAACTAATCTATAGACAAGGTGATATGGTCTCAACAGTAGTTGTTGCTTTATCCATTGATATCTTCGAATTGT